>JAGJRP010000185.1:0-69435 GCA_022832235.1 Lepidurus couesii | reverse complement strand
ATAGGAAATTTTTAGGAGATTTTCTTACAGGATATTAGTAGTAAATCCGATTAGCTGAATTGAGCCCCACCGGGACTAAATGGTTACACATTGGCGCGTTACGGACAAGTGAGTTTGCCTGGCGTGCACGATTCCATGATGAGCTTCATTTACATATCCCGATGGACACAAATGATACCGGTCCAATCAGTCTTTTAAGTCGTGTTCTCGCGTGCTTATGGGACCCAAAACGCGACCGAAAGTTTCGAACCCTCCCGTCCAGTTAACATTAGGAAGCTAGACAGCCCAGATTAGAGGGAATACGAAGCACGATACGATACTATCGGAATACATATATATATATACTTTATATACGTACATATATCTATGCCCTGACGCTTTGGCTCTCGCCTTCTCATTTACGATGATCGCTCCCTCTGGAATTACTCCTGCTCACGAGGAAACTTTGCAGGTCTGCTCGGGGGACACAACTTGCCTGCGAGATTCCTAACAACCCAACACAGTTTCCGAAAGCTGTTGGCAGATTGCTATCGAAACCAACTCTATACTGTCAGGGTCTCTGAAAGCCTCAACTCGAACTCTCATTTGCAAGTTGAATAGCAACTTTGCGGAGCAAACCTCTCTCCATATAGGATTTCCAACAATTCCTGCAGTACTGTGATCTAAAGAAAAGTTTGACTTCCCCGAACATTTCCTGTTTCGTGTATGCTTTTCGCTTTAAACAAAAAATTCTCACATAAATTCAGACATACAAAAAAATCGTTATGGTTATGCATTCATGAAACTTTCCCTTATAGCTAACGTGACAACCTAATTCATTTTTACTTTGATATGATAAAAACAAAAGGATTATATACACGTAAAGAGTATAAACTAAGTTAAGGGGGGGGGAAATGACCGGAAACCAGACCCCGTTATTAGAGCCCACCACATTACGGCCCTAAATAGGACAAAACCAGTGATATTTGAAGAAGTGTGGCGAATGCCAACGAAGCTGTTGGGGACGTGCTGTTGTGAGTTATGAAAAAAAAAGAGGCAAACCCTGAGCGCGAAACTTCTAATCTACTGTTGTCACTTTCTTTGAGCTTTTCCACATTAAAGTACAGAAGTACCTGCGCTTGAATTACAGTAATCCAGCTACTCTTAAAAGTCATTATAAATTTACAATACATACGGCTGACTTTTTGTTACAGTATCTTAAATATAACGCCGTTTCCAATAATTTATTTGCAATTTTTTGAATTTTCAATGAATTTTGAGTTATCTCTACTTACATTCTTTTTCTTACAATTTTCATTGTAGTCTTACAACGTACAATTGCCAT
Organism: Lepidurus couesii; assembly: GCA_022832235.1. Taxonomy (NCBI): domain Eukaryota; kingdom Metazoa; phylum Arthropoda; class Branchiopoda; order Notostraca; family Triopsidae; genus Lepidurus; species Lepidurus couesii. The sequence goes on along the minus strand of JAGJRP010000185.1, from coordinate 68,111 downwards.
TTGGGAGATAATTCTTTCCTGAAATTTGTGTTTTCCCATTTGACGTCATTTGAATGCTTCATGCGTGAAGCATTCAAATGGCGTCAAAATTAAGCTTTTTTACATATAATATTTATTGTAAAACCACAAAACTTACCAGAATGTGCAGCTTTAACTTGTAGCGGAAATTTTCTATAAGGAACAGATTGACTTTTACAATAGAACCATGCGTTCATATTAGGCCTTGTTCTATCTGCGATGTGGAACAACGGAGAATTATTGTCCTTTTCGACCAATGGCGAACTGGGGACACGCAGGCGGTTCCCGTGACGCAATAAGGGGATTCTTGATGGTTCCATATTGCATACAGTCCACCTGCGCCCAGGTAAAAGGCTCAAAGTAACTATTTTTACTTCCTTTTTTTGGATGGCAAAGCCTGAATGGTTGGTGATGGTGTCATGGATTATAGGTTGGGGCACGCCACAACGTGTTTGTCGCAGAACGGCTGATTCGATGGCACTTTCCGCGGTTCTGGCTAAGCCACGCGAGCTTCCAAATAATCATACCTTATAAACGATTAACTTATTGTAACACCCTTTTTCCTTATAATATTACAAATTTGAAGAGTGAATTACCTTCAAATTATATCTTGTATATGGAAATATTAGAATTGAATTTAAGTTTTACAAATTCATTATTAGCGTAAAAAGATACCAAAGTCAGATTTTTTGTTGTTGCTAAATACCTATCCATCTAGTCTGTAAATTCACATAAGTGTTACCATTTAGTCCCACTAGGGGTCTCATTTAGCTAATCGGATTTAATACTAATATCCTGTAAACAAAAATAAATGTCATGATATTTCCGATAATTATACGTATAATTTCATTGACTTGTAATACCACACTTTCCTATAATATTAAACGTTTGAAGAGTGAGTTTAATAACTATTTGAGTGAATATAAGGAAGTTTGAGTTTAAGAGGGAAGTTTGAGGAAGTTTGAGTTTGAGTTTCAAAGAGTGAGTTTAATAACAACATTAAATACTATTTTTGTACAGTAATATTACAATTGAATCGTAGTCTTGCAAATTATTTATTCGCGTAAAAAGATACCAAAATCATTTGTTTTGTTACAATGTACCTGTTCGTCTTAGTTGGACTGGGTTATTTAGCTATTTCCTGGATTTAGCTTAGATTCTGCGAGGTTTTCTTTTCAGGTTTACTATATAATAAATTCTGGAACTTAATAAGCATTACGTTTCCCAGGTCTTCGTGTTTTGATCTGAGCAAGTCCAACTCATTTGACGCGCATTAAACTCTCGCAGCATGGCTGCAATGTTCTGCACTCTATAGGGCCTTAACTCGTGGTGGGCCAAAGAAGCTGGTGAACTGCTGGGTTGCTCGTTAATGTCTGCGGAGCGGCAAAGTGATTCTTTTTTTCCAGCGGAAATACGCTTTAAATTATGAACCCCAAGACTTTAGGGGACGTAAAAAGGGGCTCCTAACAGCCACAAAGAAAACGCAAACTTAACAGTATCATTAGCGCTGGAGCTGCCCCTCCGACGAACTTTTACTCAAAGAGAATTGAATTAGCTCTTTGGGGAAGAAACAGGATATAAAAAAGGAGTAACAATTGAACTCTTTGAGAAAATCAGAAAGGGCTGCGCTCGTATGTATTTCCTAGCAAATGTCCACCATTCTTAAAAATGACGCCATTAGGCTCGAATTATATGAGGAGAAACAAAGTAAGAAAGGTTGAGTCTGACTTTCAGAAAACAAAAAAAGTTGATTGCTTTCTTGCGCGAAAAGCGGCTACCATCGCGGCACATGCAATAAGAAGGCGTATCGAATGCTGCCAACCCAAAAACTGCACTTTAAACTAAGGGAAAACCCTATAGGTAAGCCTCATTAACCTGGGCACAGCACGACACATAGTTCTTTTCCGTTTTTTATGCTAGGTTCCTCCCCCCCCCTTTTTTTACCACGAGCTGTTTCTCAGGGTAAACCAAAACTGTGGTTTTTAAACCTAACTAGGCAGACACATCAGACACACATCATCATCATCATTAGCATCCAACTTCATAATACTCGCATGACAACAGTCATTATCGCAGTCAACTTCCCGTAGTTAGTTTATATTTCCCATTTCTTTCATCCCACGTAGTTGGACTTGTTGGTTTAAAGCTTTCCCAAGTTGACACATGATAGGAACGCCAACAGGGAAAAAAATCTATTAACGGCGTCGGGTTTCAAGTCTTTAAGCGAAAATACGTTCTGAGAAACTCGAAGCAAAAGTAACTGAATGCAGATGAATTAATCATCAGACGCACTAATACTACAACCGTAATTCTTTTGAAAAAATTTTCTTGTGTATTACTTATCTGTTCATAACTTTGCCTAGCTGTCTGAAAACTTAATTCCTTGACACAAAAAATATCTTTCTGGGACTATATACTAATGGAGGTACGGATACATAAGGTAAATATAGTAAGTTAGCTAGTTAAATAGTAATTTAAATAGCGGTATAGTTACTAAAATTGTCTTTATTATTTGATTAAATATCATAAGCTTTCATTATTCACTTGTTCTTTAGCAGTACACGTCTAAAAGCTTACACTTCTGAATTTGTACTGCTTTGTATTGAATTCGTTTCTAATGTTATTTCATAAATATAAATATAATTTAATTAGATTATAAGTTAAGTCACGGCAAACTTTTTCAAATAAAATAGGGCTGAAAGGGTGTGAATGATGCGATGATGAGTCATGTTTGTCGAAAAAAAAGAATAAATGCTTAATTTAAAAGAAAAAACCGAGTCCGAGTTGTGCCTTTTAGCAAAAGTGCTGTTAAAAGCACCTTCAGTCTTTAAGCGTGGGTAGAGGACGCGCGTCCAGTTCTTTTCTGTATCGAATTTTTGCGTTACAACCGAAAGCTTCGTTAATAGCTAATAGCAGCTCCTCTATATTATATCTATATATACTTTTAAGAGCTTTAGTGATCGTAGCAAAAGTTTACAGGGGTGTCAAATTGTCAAAGGTACACAAAAGCTCACTCATGTTGCTTTGGCCGTTCCCCCACCAGCCTCTACAAGTTCCTTTAATGGATGGGTTGTTTAGGAAAGTTGAAAGTTACTTTATCGCAGTTTAGCTGTTCCTGGCGGGCCGGCCGCTTCTATACAAAGCGTCGAACATTTACGGTCCGTAGAGAAGCAGAAATTTGTGAGCATCATACACTATAGCCCAAATCTCGAGACAAACATCGCCCTTGTCAGTTTGACACCTTCTCCCAAAAGATATCTCGTTCGAAACCGCAGAACCTGCTGGCCTGCCAAGTTATAAACGCTCCTGCACACATCCTTCCCAAAAGAGCCACATGCAGCACTCTCGCAGACAAGCCAAAGCAAGGTGGGAGGGCCCTTTTCCCCTGTAATATTCCCATCTCATCCATCAAAGCAAGCATAAGCTGTCGCTCCTGCTTAGGACACGATGGAACACAAATCGCGACTTTTTCAACGGGGGATATAGAGGCACAAGGTTTCGATTTGGTGGATTGCCACTGCCATACAAAAAGCTCCGCCTCGTCCCCAAGTCGCGGCTAAAGGCAGAGAACGGGAAGGAAACCTTGTAAGCTCCACTAATATGAAAAAAATATACGCCTCACCTGTCACACCAGCCGAAGGTGACTGACAGGAAGGTCAAAAATTTTATATGCTCCGAGAGGAATTGAACCCCAGAAAAGCCACACGTCTGCAGCGAAACAGCGACCACACGACCAAACGACCAAAACTAGGCCGTTTGGTTGTGACAAAAGCCTTTTTACCTGTCAATGTGGATCCGTATCGGTAACTCACAAGCTATGAGGAGTAGGTAACCATTCCCCAATGTTGGAGCGCCCCGAATGGTTTATTTCGTCAAGTTGTGCGTACCGTGTTCGCATACCGCGTCCTATGGTGCAGGCCCCGTCGTCATAATTTCTGGGGCCGACTGGATAACAAGCCGAGTCATATAGTGTCCAGTCATATATGAGGCTGTTTGAATGGATCCAGAACTTGAAAAAGTTTTCACTAGAAAAGGAAATGCGTTTGGGTGTACCTTCTCGAAGCCTGCAGAACGATTATTAAAAGCTTATTGTGAAAAAGCTGGCGCATATGATCGCCTAAGCACAAAGTCTGGAGTATATGGGGTGGTTTGTAACTACATTATATGGTGAACGTCCCCCCCCCATCAATAAAGTCTCCTCGCGCCTTCTTTTTCCATCGCCACACTTGATATTATGATTCGCACTGAATAGGCTTGTAATAAGCCATGAATGCGCTTCAGCCCACAAGGGGCGCGACTTATATAGAATGACTCGGGCCTTTCATAAAAGAATATGGATATATAAACTATACTGCTGCTGAAGTTTCGAACTATGATGAACTTCTATCTATGGTTGAGTTTGACCTTTTTCTCTTTTGTGTAGACCGTTTTTGGTGCTCCCTCGCTGTGACACTTTTCTGTGCGCTGCTTTTCCTGGTCTTGCTCTCAATGAACTTAAAAAGACGGGTCCAGATGCGTGAAAGGCAGAGAAGGAAGGTGTTCCTCCATAAGTGGCAAAAAGAGCCAGGAACGCATTTCAACAAGCTTTTGGCATGGTCCGAGTCGTCCGTCATCACGCTTGAGTTTTCTCAATGGAGCTCATTACTCTGTGGTCTGGGACCAAAAGAGACACCCTGCTGATGCCTTAGCAACCTTTAAAGCACTCGCCGTATATTTGCCACATTGCCAACGAGGTGCCATTCATCATCACTTTTATAACGCGCACTGGAGGCTAACGCTCGTTTCCCAAACTTTTTTTTTCTTTTCTTTTTACCTCCTCCTGAACTGAAAAACTGTGAATCCACTTCTCGGAGTGGTCTGGCTGTTGTCTCTCAAGAATTGTATGCCGGCCATTTTATGCATCTTTTTTTCTTTTTAAGGCTCCCGTATAACTTAGCTTATCGATGCGAAACACAAAACACAGATGGCACTGATGTTTGTTATTGTTTTGTCAAAGCCTTGTAAGAAAGTAAGAAAGGAAATAGCTAATTGCCGGCAAAGTTTCTAAGCTTGTTTTGATTCTGAAAAGTACAACTTGTCACCACAATTTGCTGTAGCAGCACTGCAGTAGGCCAAATCAACTCGCCGAACTTTCGGAAGAAGATTTCTCGAAAACGGCTTGTCACGTCAGATTTGAAAGCAATCTAAAACAAAGCAAGCCCAAGAATTTTTTCCTGAAATGCACTGGTTTTCTCAAAAAGTTGTTCCGAATTCCCATGCTAACCGCCTGTGCCGAGCTAAGGTATACGGGGCTCTAAATGGTCAAATAACTTTTTATGTTCTTCAAGTCGTTAAGTTGTTAAGCGTTTAACATTTGTAAGCCTGTGCATAAGAGGACAACAAGAAAATAAATGGGGGCTCTAAAAGGAGTACAGTATATATAACGAGGATGACGCACAACTGTCATGCAGGTTTCAAATCGTCGGGAAATATAGAAATTAGGGGAACCATACCGGTTACAGCAAACCGCAGCGAGCATCCATCGTAACCACCATCTTCTATCCCGCGGGAGATGTCTTTTTTTTGTAGAGGGCATCCAAGCCATAATCGTCGCCCTCTTTTTTGACAGGACCGTGGCAGGCGCCTCCTAGCAAAAATAGAGTAAGTGGGGAGGTGGGAGGAAAAAAGCCAAGCCATCAGCACGACCGACGTGAGAGAAAAAAGCTAACCCACCCCATGAAATGCCCCAAAGCTTTCATATTTCGCGCACAAGGTCCCCCCGGAATCCAGTAATATTCCTCCGTCGTCCGCTTCTTTTTCTTGCCTCTGTGTGCTGCAGATCGCATATATATAAGTTTTAGCTCTGTGTTGACCATTGCTGGAAATACAGAGACTTTTTTTTCTTTTTTTATACCACGCTAGCTGCCAACAAGTTCAGTGGCAAAGTCGCTTGCGGACAGGTCACAAATTGGGAATTTACGACCGTTCTCCTGGAAATTGCCACGTAAAATGGTTCTAGTCCCTGGAAAAAAATTAAGACGTATCCTTTTTCAGACTTTTGCCCGCTTTGGGGCTAGCAGAATGCACATTTGCAGCTATACCAAGTTGCCTCCAACACCTGAGCTCTCCCGCTCTCTCTGAATCTCTCTCACTCTGTCTCTCTCCCTCACTGGTTGGCTTTTCCCTCCATGCGAATGCACTCTGCTTATATTCTGTTCTCGACATCTCAAATTTCCGGGGAAATTTGAAAGTTGTTCGAGTTTTTCAGAACTTTTTGGCCCAATAAAGGTCCCCAAAGGTAAACACATGTGGTATGTGTGTGCAATCTAATCCAAATAGTTCGCTATTGTTGTTGCGAGCAGGGATGAAGGGGGTCTCTCTCTCTCTACTCTGCGGCTTCAATCAGATGAAATCGAGTTATCTCCCTCGGCAAACTACGGAAAAGTCACCCTCCAACGAAAATTCATGCCAATTGCTGCCTTTCCCGCCCTGTGTGCGCCTGCCATGCGGAAAGAGAAACGATGGCTTTCGGGCCTGTCCTGTCCATCACTCTCTTTTACTCGTGCCCGCACACGGAATTGATTAGTGTGGATCACTATCGAATCCCTAGGCCATTTGTTAAAGCAGGCGTGATCTTTGTACTTTGGAAGGGGCTCTATATCGCCTTATGTGTGTGTATATATACACTAGCCCGAAGGGTGTTTTCACATCCATTTTTAAGTAGATAATTAGTCTTCCGGTTTGGCGCCAAATCTCAGGCCAGGACACATTAATGTTAAAAAAGGGGCGCCTGGGGCTACAACCGTGCCCTCAAGCTACGTTGTGTTGTTATTTATTTTTCGACAGGAGGCTTTGCAACAAGGGAAAAACGTTCTTATGGTGTGTGCAATGGCGGGACTCGCAGCGGAATTGGAAGTTTTCACTGCCATCAATGTGACTACGCTGCCTATGCGTGTTCTCGGTCCCAGTCTCGGTCTCGGTCTCGGTTCTCGCTTATTCGTGCGGAACCATAGTCCCAGCTGTGCACTTTTCAGGGCTTCCGATGACTACGAAATTCGCCCCCAACACATACCAGCCCTCGTAATTTATATATAACAGCTAATACGGCAGCTCTCGGCGAGAAAAGGAACAGAATTTTTAGAAGGAGGAATAAGGATTAGCGACGCCTATACGACTTGTGGCCTATAGGTAAGACATGATTGGCGGACACATTTATTTATTGCTCCATATTCGGGGTGACACATACGTTCTAAAACGCTTAACGGGCACAGAAAGCAAGCCTTCGATATATAGAGTTGTAAGGCGAAAACTCATCACCAGCTGGGCTTCACGTAAGTGAGCCACTTTGCGTATGGCTGTTTAATTGATCGTAGTGAGAATTAGCGGTAGGAAATGTCTGCAGAGTTGTATCCCGAACTGGAATTAGTCGGGGAAATGAGTCGTAAATAAATAAATAATTTCTGTATGCATCATTGTATCGCAATTAAACAGCTTATCGGCAGCTCTCGGCGAGAAAGGAATAGAATATTTAGAAAGAGGATTAGCGACGCCTATACGACCTGTGGCCTAGGTAAGACATGATTGGCGGACCCAATAACTTATTGCTCCAGATTCGGGGTGACCTACACGTTCAAAAACGCTAAAAGCGCGCAGAAAACAAGCCTTTGGCGGAGTTGTAAAGCGAAAACCCATCACCAGCTGGGATTCACATAAGTGAGCCATATTGCGTATGGCTGGTTTAATTGATCGTGGAGAGCCAGTTGTAGGAAAGCCTGCTGAGTTGTATATCCCGTAGTGGAATTAATCGAGGAAATGAGTCGTAAATGTAAATGAATAAATAATTTCCGTGTAGCTTACATCATGGTATCGCAACTAACGTTTTTTTAGTTAGTCATATCGTTATTTTTGATTGGGTTGGATAATAGCTTTGCGTGCAGTTCATCGCTTTTTTGGGTTTGTCGGTGTTTTATTTTACCCTCAGTTGTACACGTCAATTGCCGATTGACGAGTTTTTGCTTGAATTAAACCAGATTGTTCTAGAAACATATTGCGAACAAAAGATAAAGCTAACTGTTTTTTGATGGACCTAAGTTTTTACGGTATAAGGTTATTGGTGCGAATCTGGTCAACATCGTGCTGGGAAATCTCGTTCGCGGTCTGCTTATTGGGTCCTGTTAATTGCAAGTTGTAGGTACCGTACGGTAGTTAGCTGAAATTGGCGGCATTGCGCGAATGAGTACGTGCTAGAGGCTAGCGTATCCATCAGATTGACCACACGTTCTGTTCTCTTCTCTTCGCTAGCCGTGGAGTATGTTTCGCCTGATTGTATTGACGCATGGGTGGTCTTATGTATGTATGTGGCCCAAGTATAGCGCAGGAGCCTCTCTCATTCCTGCCCCCGACGTAATATCCTCCCTCGCACAACTCTTTCCGAGTGCTGGTCTCTTAATTAGATGCATTAAGAGCACAAGTCAGAAGCGGTAAAGTTCAAAAGGAAAGGGGGGAAGAAAGGGTAAGCGAAACAACCTCGGCGTCCGTTCGTTCAAAACGACAGACCGTTTTGGCTCAACGCTCGCGGAATACACCGTCGCGGCACATATACATTCCTTTATACGCGCATAACGCACACACACATACACACACTCACTCACGATGCGTGCAGAGAAATAAGTTCCTTATAGCCAAAAGCAAGGCACAACCCCGGTCTTTAGACCTCCTGGTCTGCATCAGTGCCGCTAATTTACCGAATGACTTTTCGTCCGGCTGCTGCCACCCATTTACAAGACGCAGTCTGCCCTCCGAAATTTTCGTCACACATCAAAATACACGTTTCCATACATTGCACTAGTCAAGTCATGTGTAGTAGTTAAAATACGCCATGTAGAACAGTTAGAAAAGGTCGTTGGGTATACAACAAACAAGTTAATTACGTTTCATTGGTACATGTGTTATCAGAAATTGGTTCAAGTCATTTGCCTTTAAATTAGCATAGGTTTAAAAGAAAAATAAAGCTTGGGCCGATAGGCCGTAGGTGTGTTCTACATACGTTTATATCGTGTGCGGAGGTTGTGTTTTCCCGTGGGCATCAGCTCATTTGGGCAATTGCCACGCTACTGATGGAAGTCATTACTTGATGCTAATCCCTGGGTGGTCTTTTGTTTTATTTATACTATATACATTTATATATATATATATTTATTTATATTTATATATATATATATTTATATTTATATATATATATATATACATTTATATATATATATATATATATATATTCCGTGTTCTTCGTTGAAGCTGGTCGTGATCGTCTTAAATTAAAAAGGAAAACCAAGACAGAGTAATAATGCAATTCGCGTTTTTAGCAATGCTCGTTAACTCATTGCGAAGTGTTCGAAAATTACACAGTATTAGTTGTGGGGCGTATCTGTGATGCTGACAGAGATGGATTGTACTGAATTCCTGACCTTGATTTAGGGGGAATACTCTCTATACTGAAAATAAAATAACGTAAAAAAATAAAATTCCACAAATTTGGGAGGTCCAAAAGACGCAGGTGATCTATTTTTGTTTCCTCAATTATATGTACATGACCATCAACATTATAATATATGTACAATCTAGAACAGAGTTTGCACTTGTACAGTCGAGGAGATGTTTCAAAAAGGGGGGAAATAATAATAAAAAAGTTTGATACAGAAGTGTCTAATTAACAGGATATGGTGCTCGGGATCACAGATGAGAAGCCATGGAGTTTTCTGCACAATTCCAACATGTAACTAATTAATGTATTATATAAAATGAACATTCCGGTAATGATTACCAACTCAGATCTTTTCTTTTCTTTTAAATTAAAAAAAGGTGGAATAAAAAAGAAAACTGGAGAGACTAGTGATGCCAAGACAGCTTGCGTTGGGTTTACGTGTGCATTGCTTCTGGGGTGTAGTGCAGATTTTGCTATTTTGTCGTGTAAGGCCCCGCAGTGCCACCACAACTACTGTGAAGATGTTCTACCATTGAAGCCCAGAAAAGAGCTTCCAAATAATTGTCTTTTGCTTTCACGATCCCCCGCCCCCATCTATGGGAGAGACATGGCAGGGAACTAATTGGTGGCTGCCACCCAAACATACACACTACAATGCCCATACAGAAGCAAGAATCACTTGCCACAGGGAAAAAACTTTGCTCCAAGTCTCTTTACACATAGCATAAACGAAAAAGTGGGAGTATAACACATCTACGAAAAAAAACTGAAATAAAAAGTCTTGTGGATAACCCAAAAAGAGTTTCTTGGGGATCGAAGCACAGAGAATTGAGATGTTTCCCATGAAGTTTGGAGATAAGATAATAATTGCCAAGAGATTAAAAGAGGGCAGGTTGAACCGGCTTACTGATGGTGGCTATGGGCGATATCGATTTCCTGGGGTGACATGCCTCGCAGGTTGTCACCTGGGGAGGACGATTGCGGGCGTTTGGTAGCTGATGACGAGGGAGAGGGAAGCACGTAGGGCGAATAACGACCCGGGGGCGTGTGAGGGTAATTGTGAGTCGCTCCAGGGGAAGTGCTATGGTGTTGAGCACCAGGAGGGTTTGAACCCGGAAAAGCGGGTCTGCCCACCGCTGCTGCTGCGGCCGCCGCTGCGGCCAAGTTCCCGGCCGCACCGGGTTGCAACCCCAACAAGCCCAGAGGGCCTAACGTACCCGCTAAACTCCCCGCGAGGGGATGTAATGACCCCAGGCCCATGTTCATCCACTGGCTCCACCAATGGGCGGTCTGTAGTTGCCAGGGTAAAGGACCTGGGCCGGTAGGGGAGGTGGGCGTGCCATTTCCTCGGCTGCTGTTTTGCTGTTGTTGTTGCTGCTGCTGTTGTAAGGCGTAGAGGTGGTTTAAGGCAAATGGGGTGTTTCCCCCACCCAAACCGGACCCGTCGGAATGACCACCCATCCCAGGCACGCCCATACCCATCGACAACCGGCTGGCCGAACTAGTAGGCACACCTGAAGGGGGCCAAAGTCCCAATGCACGGGCTTTTTCACTGAAGAAACCGGCAGCGGCCGCGTTGGCTTCCAATTCCGCGTCCGATACCAAACGCAGGGGAGTTCGCATGTAAGGATGCGGATCCATCAAGAAACCGTCCATCATCGTATCCCTATAAGAGATTATGATAAATAATTTAGTATGGATATTGGAGGCTTTTTTGGTACCAGAAAAAAGTAAACCAAAAGTGTTTTTCACGGTTTCTAGATAACTACAGTGATTGCCGCTTATTTGGATCACGTTTGTCAAGTGAATATTGAGCGGAGATTTTAATAATAATGTAACTGAAAATCGGTTACTGGCTTGTTTAAACCAAAGAAACAAAGCTTTTTCTACTTTTTGACACTTTCCCACTCGTTTGCTTTTTCTAGATTCACTATAGACCCACTATTGCTTATTTCGTAAGGATTTTTCAACTATTTTGATAGAGATGATTGCGGCCGCTTTCCTTTGTGGCAGATCCTTTAAATTTAACTTGTCATAAGTTCCAATGAGCCGCAACTTCTCTCTTACATTTAAATCAACTCTTGTTTGTGGCCGTTTTATATAATCACACGACGTGTGATTATATAAATCACAATAATTGACCAATAACGACCAATTACTAGGCTTCACAGGCGCAGTGTTAGTTGTGTATTAGACTAATACACAACTAACACTGCGCCTGTGAAGCCTAGTAATGTTCTAAACACGATATCCCTTCACATTTTCCCAGTCAATTAAAGGAACTGTTTATTCAATTGAATTACCAGCTTATTTAATTGACTGGGGAGCTTAGAGGGGATTTTCTCTTAAGCGAAGTAGGGGGCTGGAAATCGATTCTAATATCCGAAAGTGTGATTCTAATAACCGATTAAAATGCGTTGAATTGCATAGTTTTGAATCAATCCTTTAAAATTTGATACCGTAAAGCGGCTGGTTCTAATAACCAACGATTACAGTAAGCGGCATCTATTGTATTTAGTAAACGATATAGGAGGCTTTTTTGGTAACAAAAACGGAAAAGTTATAAGCCAGAAGTGTTTGAGAAAGAGAATCATTTTTCACGGTTTCTAGAGAGCTATTCTAAAACAAGGGTGTGATAGTAAAGAGGGAAGGTGAGAGTCATGTAGCGTGAGGTGTAAATATTGTTATGAGGTAGAGGGTCCAGTAAATGGTATACACACACAAAAGCATGTCTAGTAGCCGGCGCGGAGGCATAATGATCAATGGATTCCGGCAGCGCTTGTCTGCAATTAAAGCCTGCCGGGTTGATGGTGTGCCTCGGCGCCGCCGCGTTGCTTCCTTACACAGTTAATGGATATTTACCATCAGAGAAGGAAAAAGAAGTGATGTATGATTTGCCCGAGTGCTGAGAAGCTCGAACTGTGTAACTTGTATCGCCATTATTCTTCCCTTGTGAACTATTTCCCCTTAATAATCCTCCCAAGCCCTGATTTAGGTTTTGCTTTATTAGGGATGATCATGCTCCACCCTCAAAATGGATACGTTTTCGGTTCGCGATCATGAAAACGTTTTTATCCGCGATCATTAAACCGTTTAACCTTCGATCACAGAATGGTGCAAAGGAAATGATAAATGTCTATAAGTTGAACTTACCGTTCAAAGTCAGTTAGTCGCGAAGAGTCACGGAATCCTTTGGCGAAGGGATTGCTGTCGATCTTGAGTTTGGTGATCTGTTATATCGTAAAAAAAGGTTTAAGGCTTGTTAATTCTCGCCGAAAAAAAACGGTGGAAAAGTTTGTTATAGCTTACCAGTTGGTTCTGATAGGCGGTGACGGCAGTGAAGACAGTTTCAGGAAACACGTAGGTGCGAAATTGCTCCATTTCCAGATCCGTTACGGGCCCTTGGGTACCTTCCCTTCGTTTGACCAAGTGGACGCGAGGCTGGTACCGATGCATTGAATTAAGCACAATCTACGGAAGGAATGACACCCAAAAAGACCATTAGTCTCCTTTTCTCTTCAAACTAGTGTTTATATTGAGTAATTTGCGAGTTATTTGCTAGTCTTGCATGTATCTCACGTGCCTCGCCAAAGTCAATGAGCACATTGAGAAGTTTGTTAGTACAAAAAGTGTCTGCGAGTCGACTACTTAGTTTTTTCTGGGTCTTTTTATGCGTGAGAGGGTGATTTAACGAGTTTAAGTTTGCATAAAGGGAACTACGGGTTGGCTACAGTGAGCCAAGCTCTAGTTGTGTGCCAGAAAAGGGTCGCCATGTGGAACCTTCATTAGTCCAGTGTTAGGTTCGTAAATGAGCTCTCGACATGCGACCCGGCGGGGGATAAATCTTCACCTTTCAGCTAAATCACTTGACACACTAACTATGCGGAGGGAAAATATACGACTCGAGTTTCCCGGAAAAGTTTCCATCGATTTCAAGCTTGGAAATTTTTCAAGGTTCAAAAGTTTCATACAATTCGTGTTTTGTCTTTTTTTTTTTACCTGGCCACCTTTGTCCATCTCGTTATTGGTCAATTTGACTTTCTCGAAAGAAATGACTTGTTTGCGAAGCTGTTCGGCGGTGAAGGGAGAATCCGGATGAGGATACAATCGGGCCGGAGCAGGAGGATCAGCTTTTCCGGCTACCAGCCACGAAGATCGGTGGTATGCATACCGATACCGTTTGGAATCCACTGGTACGACGTCCAGGAGCACGATGTACCGCGGGGAAGGACCGGGTTCCGGTCTTATTAAGCCCGGGCCCGAAAAGGTGACGCGAACCGTCGGAAACATCCGTCTGGAATGTGGCACCAAAATAAAATAAAATAAATGAACAAATTATGATTGTAAAATTTGTCACGTAATAGCGGTTGCCAACACGACTCTTCTGGTAGCGAGGATAAATACATAATGTTAACAATTACGCAGATAAGCTGATAAGAGATTCTGCTAACTGGCAGGTCTTGTTAAGCCATTCTTGGCTCACCAGAGCAAGGAAATAATGTGCTGATGAAGTGCGATAAGGACGGATATACGTGTCGCAGGTGCAAAACGGATAATTTCAGAGTGCAATAGACAACGTGTCGTTTTTATAGCCACTATAACTGTAAAATAGCAGAGTTTAGGTTAGCCAAACTAAGGATTTAATTGGGGCTTTAAACTATATATTCGTTCTCACTCAGGGTTCCTATGTCTTTAAAAAATGAGTAACTCATTTCTTTTGTTTTTCTTTTTTCGCACGCACATGGAAGTTTAATAAGAAACACTTTGTATGTAGTTCCAGTTGCCAAAATAATGACGCAGTTGTATAAGTGTAATAATCAAACCCAAAAAACAGATACGACAAGCACGTGCTCCAGAGACTGCTCGGAATATTTTTGCCTGGCGGAAGCATATTAATTGTGAGAAATTATCTTTTTTTTCTGCCGTGTTTTGACTTGTCTTCGCTCTTCCCACTCTTCCTGGCTAATTTCGGGTTCAAACCCAGAATTGAGCACCTTTTCTACTGTTGTGCCTTTTTTGTTTCGCCCACATTGCAATTGTATTGCAAGGGGAAGTGAAATAAGGGTTATTTGATACGGTAGTTAGCTCTAATCATCCCTTCTGCTTGGATGAAACGTATTTCAAGAGAAGTGCACCTAATTACAGCTCCAGGTTGCACATTTTGACGACCAAACAGAATTTATAAGGTCAGAAAAGCAGAAAATGACAACAGAGCTGAACGGGAATTGACACGAGTTTCTAAGATGAACTGACACGAGTTCTAAGATGAAAAGTTGGAAAAGGGGAACTTACCGTCCAGTTTTGGTGATGATCATCTCCGTGCCGAGTTCATTAAACTTATCCCACAGTTCTTTGGTTTCCAATTGACAGTCAATGCTCATGAGGTCGGGACAGTTGCAGCGAGGTTGCACTCTGGGGTTAATTTTCGTTCTTTTCGTGCTACTTGGCGCCGGGGATTCGGCGGAATCCGAAGCCGCGTCATCTGCCCCACCGGCACCATCCTCGGCTTTCCCACCGACGTCCAAGTCCACTTCCGCGTCGATATCAACTTCCGACGCCGCGGAAGGGGACACTGAAGCGGGTGGCACGGGTGACGTTAAGTCCGTTTTGATCACTTGACCTTTGAGCACAAAATGTTGTTTGTGGCTAGTGTGTGTTTGGCCATCCACGTCCAGTTCTTCCTGGTCGCTACCACTACTATTATTGTTGCAAAGTCCGTTCTGAAGCTCGTTGTTCATCTCGGTTTTGGTCGCGCGCAACAACTTCATTGGATCAGCTCCCAAACCTTTAAAAACAAAGCAAAATTTTGAAATAAGTTTACGAAACGTTCGCTGACACAAGACAGGGCTGATTGGAAAGTAGTAGAACAGAAGAGTTGATAGAAGATTGTACCAAATTGTAGGATAGATAGTTTTACCTAACGCGAAAAGGTGTTTGGGTAGTTGAGGCGAATCGGGCTCAGAGTCGGTTTCGCCGGTATTATTGCGGCCAATAATGGCAGCAATAGAGAAATCAGTGGCCCTTGGCCGGGTGCTTACACCGGCCGGACCTTCTTCTTCCATCATTGCGGGCAACATGTGAGCAAATGTAAAGCACTTGTAACACTTCCGTTCCTTTTATCTTGTCAACGGCTCTTGTCAATTGTTTCTTGCCAAGGACTTTCCTAAACAAACCTCCCCAACCACTCACAGCCAGGTTTCGAATGCTACTTTTGCAAACTATTCAGGATTCCAGCTTGTGGTCCGCTTGGCAATGTTCTCTCCGAAACTTGGATTTTAAAATCTTGTGTAACTCACTAAACACTTGTGCATGGTTGAAAAAAGGTTGAGGACTACTCACAACAGAGCTTGGGAACTTTGCCTTTTTTTGCTGAAACACGTGGTCACTGTCAGCGAGCGAAAAGAACACTCGACTGGGATGAGGATAAGCACTAAACTGGGAGAGAGAGCTCGATGAGATGTCCGAGCTGGGTCGAAGATGGTTAAGGTCTGGTTGCAAACCGTCCGCCTACCCGTAAGGGCATACCAGGGGCCTGCATGTGGTCCCTTCCTTGGCTGCTTGCTGACTTGCGAGACTCTGGGGCTTTACTTTTACACTTGAGCAATAGCTCTAAAGCTTTGCCACTCTACGGTTTTCTCCTCGCCGCACTTGGGAAGTCTCTATTGTCCGCGGAGCTGAATTTGGCTATGCTATAAGTGAGTTACTAAAGTGGTGTCGTGTGTAAGGGTAAAGGGATGTTCGCTGTGGCTCCGCATACAACACAGCAGCTCATGCTGAAGGCGTGAAAGGCGGAGTTTGGTGGCCACATAGTGCAGCTTTGGCGGGACCTACTGAAAACCTACTCCAGTGATTGGGTGGGGGACCGTCATGGAAGGTTCTGCTTGGAGGCAGGGGTTCAACTCGGCGTCGCTGCACAAGCGACGCAATCGACGCTTTCGACGCCCCCTTCCGACGCGGCTCAGCAGGTCGCCCGGTGACCAACCCCAATGTGCGCTCCGCTTGGCACGCAGCTTGGGGACCCCAACACGACCCAGCGTAAATATTCTCACCTCCTTCCAATTTCCCATACCTTCCTGCGCCTTTGCACGTCGTGTCTGTATCCGCCAACTTTTTTCCGCACTTGGCGGCTGTCAGGAGCTGGCGGAAAAAGCGTGCGACACTGAACAAGTGCTGCGTCAGGGGCGAAATTTGGACCGAAAAGGGTAGGAAATTTTGCAAAGCAGCGGTAATCCTTGAGGTAGAGAATGGACAGGTTCGACAGAGACACACGACGTGTCGTTGTTCCTTTATTTTGCTCAACGTTTTCCTAGAGTTTTGCATGGAAGCGGACTAGTTTTCAGAGGGGACAGGATCCAAACAATGCGTGCAATGTCGCTACGGATAAAGTAGTCGCGTTGACTTTTGCTAGTCAGTGACAAGGGATTCCATGCGTGAATACTGGGAGATAAAGGTCATTTTTTTTTACTTGGCACACACACAAGGGTTTGAAAAGGCTCCGAAATTTTTTGAAGGACGGGGAAATTGTTGAGTGGGTTCAGTCTTTGTTCCGTACGCAAAAAAGCGGCTTTTATTTTAAGACTTTACAGCATTTCATTAAAGTATTGATGGATTACGCTTATTAGTATGCATATAGCATTGCACAGGCGCTCTGTCCCCGCACCGGTTGCATTCTTTGAGGGCCCTGTCCACTTGCAACTGCAGCTTGCATCTGCAACACAGGTCCCCTGAAAAAGCCCCAGCGCACCCAAACCAAATACTTCATGTATGGGTGCCGGCGTTTTTGTTTCATTTTCTGTGTTTAACGGTTTTGTTTTTCGCACTGAGGAAAATTCCTGTTCTTTGAACCGCCAAAGGTAATTTTTTTCCCCCTTCACGAACTTTCCTTAGCAAAACCAAACTTGAGGGGAGAAAGAAAACGTTTTAAGAGTCACCGAAAGACCTCCCAAAACATGAAGTGTCGTGTGACATTGTGTCACCGTGCTTGTAAGACGATACTTGACTGACAAGAGACTGATTAAAAGGGGGTCGGTACTTCTCACATGGCTTTGTGTTACGTTGTTAAGTTTTGCACCGCCCCTTCGCCAAAGAAAATCCTTCTAGTGTCCGAAATGATTCTCAGAGCGCCCGCTCTTCTTTCAACGTGACCCATTTTTCACTGGTACGACTTATACGTAATTCTAGTCGCTCGCGCCGTCGTTTTCTGGGACTGAAAATGGCTTCTCGAGTTCTATTTCTCGGACTAAACATGGGATGACTGTTGGCAGTTTGGAGTAACGAGCGAGGGATCCGAAGAAAATCCTTAAAAGCAAGGGCTCAAAACAAAAGGGAACAGAGACGCTGTGTAGAGAGCCCTTTGGAGTCAGCCGAGCGTGTTGTGATAAGGCGTTGTGTCTGTGCGAAGTAACTGAGCGCATTATTGCTCCACTCGCCTTGCCCGTCCGTGGATCCCTCTCCTCAACAATGAAACTCTTGCTTGAAAAATCTCGGAATATTTTTTTTCAGAAAATGGACTCATGGATCGTTCAAGCCGAGCAGCTTGAAAGGGTATATTATACATATAAAAAGCGGTATTTGAGCCGGGGTAAATTGCCCGTACAGAATTTCAATTTCGTCGCGTAAGCCCCCGTCTAAAGCCTCGCCAAGCCGCTGTAGTTGCGGGGAAGCGGTATATACCGCAGATTGAGACGCTTCTCGCGAAGGGAAAAGAAATGGGAAGAGTTTTGTCAGTTTGCCCTAGAGTCATCAACAAAATGGGGCCCTTTTTATTATATTTATATAAATATTAGAGCTTGGTTGCCGATTCCTTTTTTTTAGTTGGTTTTTTTCGTGCTTCCCTTGTTGCCGGTGATGGTTGCCGACTTACGGTTCAAGAATTTCGAACAAATTGTTTTGGGCCATAGCTGGGCAAGTTATTTAGGCAAGCACAGGGGATTTTCTGGAGAAGCTAAAAGAAGTTAAGCATTCCGGATTCCGGCTAGTAGAAATGTTAGATCAAGCCATCAGGAAGTTTTCCCAGACATTTAGGGCTAATGTTAGGCTTACGAGGTTACAAATGACGTGGTTTAAGCCATGAGACTTGAAATGAATAAATACTTGTAAAAGCGCCTTAACGTTTAGGAAGTTTTTCCTCCTATTTTTAAAGAAGGTATATATCTCTCTCTAGCAGTTTTCGTAAAGAAGAAAAGGGGACCATGACATACACGGTGACACGACGAGGAGAAGCACAAGGCTTTTTGTATATCCTAAGCAAGTTTGACGTTGACTGATGGACGCAGCTAGTGGCCTTATAGCTTCTAGACGTAGTCCCATAGCAGCAAGCAAATCTTCCAATCCCGTTTGCAAGGAGATCTGTGCACTTGGGAAGTCCTCACCTTGAGCGTTTTAAGCATTTTAGCTTATTTGCTGCGGATCCGAGATCCGAGAATCACGCCATTGCCGTAATCAAGATCTGTAAAAAGCAAAAATGTTTCTAGGTTGGTTGGAAGGGGGAATGTGAGAGGTCGGCCCTAACAAATGGATACATGGGGCATATCAGATGAGACAAACCGGAAGCTTGTGTTGCTTTTATGGCGTGGCTAACGGCAAGCAGGTCGAACAGGTGTCTGGCTTAGAAGGGATTAAAGTTTGCAAAGTCCAAAGTTGTTATCGTGATGTATCTAGTAATTTCATATGTGCTCTGCCTTGGTTTATGTGGAATGCTTTCAAAACGCTTTACGAGTTTGTACAGATTCCCACATTGACACGTTTGAAGAATTGAAGTCGTCGTCCCGTGTCTGAAAGTTTGCTCAGGTCCTTTTACCGACTTCCGATTGGCACACTCGGTTTTTGACACCAAACCAAAAAGCCATTTCCACACCCTAAAACGTATGAGATTGAGCTAAAGTGCGAATTCGTGCACATGTTTTCGATGGAATGGGTCTGTTTAGGCTCCCGTATACCTTAGCTTATTGATGCGAAACCATCACAGATGGCACTGATGTTTGTTATTGTTTTGCGAAAGCCTTGCGTAAGAAAGTGAAAAAGACGGAGCTAATTGCCGGTAAAGTTTCTAGGTTTGTTTTGCTTCTGAAAAGTACAACTTATCACCACAGGTTTGCTTTCGAGGGAATGGGTCTTTTAAACAGCGTCCTAAATTGGCCCCCAAGTTTGGCTTCCAAACGCGTTTTCCATAACCAATTTAGAGGATATTCTTCTTTTTGGATTCCCAAGAATTCGTTGTTTAGTCGAGTACATGAGGCCTGATTTTCTTTTTCCTTATTTTTTCTTTATAGCAACATAGCCCGTCAGTTTTCAACCCGATTTGCGGGACGGTTTAGTAAACGCTGTGGCAAGTTGCGGTCGGTGTGAAGCTAATTACACGGCTCTGATGCAGCGTTGACAAGGTTTGGCGGGGCTCCGTGCAGGTGGTCGCTGCTTTAGCTCGCTTTTAGCTTGCTAGATTAGCCCAGCCCTGTGGAAGGAATAGAGAGTAGTAGTAAGGAGCCCACCAACATCCTTCTCATCATCCCATTCCCCCCTCCATCTTCTTCTTTTTACCTGTTGAGAAGGGGCAAAAAAGCAACAAAACAAAGCGGAGGTTTCGGCGATGGTGTTGTGCTAGCTATCATTTTTATAATGCTCGTTAAAAGAGGCTGCGAAGCTAGAGGCGCCGCTGCAGCGGTACCACGGCGATCTCGTTGCGTTAAGCAACTCATTAAGTCTGCTCGCAAATCCTGTGCTCCGCGTAGACGTGTAATTGACTGGTTGTCCAAATAAGAAATATAGCAGTACCGTCGCGCCGTAGCTATTGTTTACTTTAGATATATATAATACTCTCGCGATGGACTGCATCAGTTATCTAGGACCAGCCATCAACCGCCACAAGAAGGAAAAAAAAGAAAAAATTTTGCTCAAGAAAAACTGTCTAGTTTATACGAAAGGACCGCTCCCTTTTAATGACTACTTAAGTCTAGCCGTGTTTCTTGTCCCCAGAAGTTTCCCTCTCCCGTTAATCGTAACGTGGAGCGTTTTTGCACTTAAATGGCAATCTTTTTTTGTGTTTTTGTTTTTAAATAAGAGGCCAGTGGTGGTTTTCACGTACGTGTCATTTGTCCCAATTTATAGACAATAAAGTTTGGGTTATAAGTGGGGACCAAACAAGTAGTCATAATTTCTTTAACTAAATGAGGGAAGGATTCCGATGAAGAGTTGAAAGTATGTATGGGTTTTCCACTACATTTGTCAGAATTTGAGCCTGGTCAAGGTGGCAGTGGTCACGGAGGTGTGGGATACAAGGTAACTGTTAAGTGTTAACATGTTTTACCAAAGCGGTGCACCAGGGTCTATCCACGGTTTCTGTTTTAACGTTCATAGCGGCGAACTTCAAAAGGCCAGCGGCGTGTGAAGAACAAAAACGCTGATGAGTCGTTAAGAGGTTATGAAACGTAATAACAGCATCTCAGCCAGAGCTCAAGGGAGGAAAAAGAAGGCGCCAGAGCCGTATATAACAGCAAAACCGCTACACTGAACCTCAAAAAATGTTAAAAAAAACACCGAAGCATCAATGCAGCATCACCCACTCTCTCTCTCTTCCTCTCGTTGGCACCTCTCCCTGGCTTCGGTTTACCTGGCGTTATATATATACCTCCAACAACACGGACCACACCATGCAGATTTATGGTCATGAGTTGCCCAGATTCTTTTTTTTTTGTTACCCCCCTCTCTGACTTTACCTGGCACCTTTAAAAGGTAACAGGTAAAAGATACAGTGCTCTATAGTGCTGCCCAGGGTGGTCTGTAGGTTATATTTTTCGTGATGCACCTTTCTAACCCAAAAAAAAAAACTAAAAAAAATGCCTCTTGGCAAAGTTGTATACCTGATTTCATTATGAAGAAAGTGTGGCTGCGGGATGTTTATGAGTTGGTAGGGTTGAAGGTGTGGCCAAGGAACTACGTTAATGGCGAGGGACTTGAATCAAGGGGGAGGGGGGGGAACCACACTGCCGCAAATATGTTTGTTTTCATGATAGGGACCGCTCCTCATCATCACACTTCGGTGGTCTTTTGCGCTTGGCGTCAACCAGTTTACAGACTGCGTTGATTCATAATTTTTTTCTGGCTGGGGCTTCTATATAAATACTAAATATCTTCCTCCCGGTCATTCTTAAAACTTTGCGTTCTTCATGCCTTTTTTGTTTTGTTTTTTAGCATAATTATAGGACATACGCTAATTGCATATTGCTCAAGGTAACGTAATTTAGAAGTTAAAGACCAGGGATTTTGGTATTTTTAATCCCTTTCTTTTTCTTTTAAGGAGTAGCAGTTTCTTTTTCTTTTGGTCGACGGTTTATTCCGAGTAAACGACAACAACGGGGAATTTTGGGCATGACGGTGCTGTATTGAGCTAACAATACGTGGCTAATGACGTTGAGCAGCATTGTTGAGCCAGGAGGGCCTGTCACCGCCGTGTTCACTGTAGCAATTCATTACTGATCAGGGTGTATTATTGGTTTCGATTGGATCCGAGATATTCTACCTGGTAAGAAAAAGAAGTGTAAATATTTGAAAGGTTTCGTGATTTGGCGCCGTTTGTTGGGGAGGTATGATAACCCAGTCCAATCGGGGAAGGTATTAAAAGGTAGAATCCCCCAGCAGGTGGCCTGGAAACAAGGTAGGCTATATGACGGCTGTTGTCATTGCAATTAGCAATGCGGTGCTTTGGCTATGGTATCTTCTATAAATGTGTGTGTATAGATGCCCATGCCGCGTCGCAAAGATTCAAGTTTTTCAGGGGTGGAAGGTTCTTTTGTGCTTTATGGTTTGTTTGGGCTATTGGAGGGGCTTTAGGAGCTTAAATATTTGAAATGGTCTTTTAGTGATGTGACAAGTTGTGCCAACCGTAGCTAAAAGCCAGTAAAGACAGCTTGGACAGGCATAGCCAAAAAGCCCAAAAGGGGCCGGCTACATAAAGGAGAGCTATATGAATACTTGATCGCACAGTATTTTTATTGAATAGGGGTGGCAACGAGGCTGACAGGTATTGTTCCTTTTGCCAAACGAAGGAGAGGTATTTGACGCCAGAGCGTTTTTCTTTTATAGATTGGGGTTTCTGGAAGAAACGTAGCTTGTGCGGGACCCTCAGAAGTTCGAAAAAAGAGTGTCACGGCGAAAGATGTGTCATCCCTGTGCTGATACGCTAGGAGATGGGAAGTGGTAACCAGCAGCAACCCGGTCCGCATTCCAGACGCGTTTCTCCGATTTAAACCGTTCAAGCTTCGTGTTGTGTGGCTTGTTTAACATGGAATCCAACACGTGAAGTCAAAGCCAGGAAACAGGTTGCTCCGCTTTTTAGCCTGTGGTAAACTGGTCGTGATAGGTGTCCCTACAGTCCCATTTTATTATTTTATTTTTTTCCCCTTAAGCAAAGGAGTCAATCTAGTTTCCCTTCAAGGTGCTATGGGTGCCCCTTCCGGGGAAGGTGTACACTCGGCGAGCTATATGGCATTTGTTTTTAGTTCCCGTTCAGGTTTTAGAAGCGCAATGGATTGGACTGTAGGTTACGTGTCACTTCCCACACTGTTTGCTGAATGAAAACATGAAAAGCTTGTGAGTTGAATATTTACTTAGTGCAAAAGTGTTCTTTAATTTACGTTTTTATTTAAAAAAAAGAACTGAGTTAAAATGTTAAATTATTTCTCAGTTGTGGGCTCAGTTCCAAATTGCCGAGTTCGTTTGTCAACAAAGCAAACGTATACGATTAGGAATAAATTGAGCCAAAAAAGAGGTTAGATTGTAATCTAGTTGGGTTTCCGTAGAGAGTTTCTAAGCGTCTAACCCATGTAGAAAGGAAAATGTAAGCTTTACCCTTCGATGGAAGCTGAAAACTATAAGGTTTAACTTGTCGTGACTGCACTTCATTTGTCAACCAGCATTCCTAGAACACCTTCGCGCCAGGAGGTCTTTTTCCTTGAGACTTTGGGCCAAAGATACTCGGTTGGAAAATTCTCAAGCTGCAAGTCCAACAGCAGTTAAAACTTTCTGATTGACTATAGAAATGCTGATGGTTTTTCGTACCCCATACCATCACATATTCATCGGAGCGGATCCAAACGTAACCTTCCGAGTCCTATATAATCCACACAGCGTTTGCATGCTTTTCCTCTCCAAACTTATCAAAACCGTCGTCAAGACAGTTTTTCACGCATCACGAAAATAAAATTTTTGGGAAATTTGGAGGGGAAGCATCTCAGCACGGCCAACAGGGGAAAAAAGAAAGGTTGCTGGGACATTTCAGAATGTTCTGACGGTGGCATACTTGGCGATTAGCTATCAGAACCAACCATCGCCAACATCTAAGAACGACAGCAAGAGCAGCGACATATCATGCTTGGACTGCACGGTGGGTTTTCTTGACCACCTGGGCCCTGGTGGTTGGCCCAGTGAACGTTCCTCAACGCTGTGTATAAATGCATAACGTATCTTATGCCTCTTATTTCCTCTATGGTTTTAAACCATTTATATAGCGTTTACGATTTTCGAGCTGGTGGTGCGCTGCTGAAGGAAGAGAAACTCGCGATAGATACATTTTCTTCTGTGACATGAATCGGAGAACAGGCGACCTCCGAAACATCCTTCGTCCCGAAAAAAGAAATACCAAAAAGAATGACAAAAAAAGAAAAGGAACAGCGTATGGTACTTGCGCAGTTGCTAGCTTTTCCAAAAGCTTGATTTACGACAGGTTCGCACGATTACCATAAATAAAACTTTCAAGACCTATGTCACAAGTCTGCTTTAGCTTATTCCTTATGGCAGTTTTCATCCTCTTTACGACGCAAACTCACCAAGTTACAAATGAATGACCGAGACAATCAGATTGACCCATAAATTAGGCTAGCAAAGGGCTCTGTGTCTTGTGTGTTGTGTGTGGAGAACCGGGAGTTGAATTTATATGCTAACATATTTGGTTTCGCTCATTCCCGCCAGCCTCTTGGGCTTTTGTATTGGACTGGACTGTTAAGCCTCAAAAGTTATAAAGCACATGTACTCTATACGTTCTCGACTGGAGGTGAGACCAGTTCAAGTTGGGAGGTCCGGTTGGGTTGTAAATGAACCTGAGGACCATTTATCCCTATGATAGGTACCTGCTCCTGCGGATATTGGTGTTGGTAACTGCTTTGCTTTGAGGTTTTTAAGCGTCAAGTGTGTGAACCATTTGAACGGTTTTGAAGGATTGGAGTTTTTCTGGGGTTAGGGAGATGCTATGGATAAATACCCTTGATACCAAGTAGCCCCTTCTGCAAAAGGCAATTAGCATTGAAAAAGGAGAATCAGGGAGTTTGGAGGATGTTTGGCACCTTTGGCGGACTAAGAAAAATGGCCTTTTGAGTTGAAAACCAAACACAAGTAGCTCTCAGAATGGCCGGTTGCTTAGGAGCAAACGTGTATACCTTGAGCGAGAGAGGGAGATGGTCAGCTTGGAAGAGGACAAACATGGAACGTTTGTGTATACAGAAGGGACTCCCCATGTTGTATCGCCTGGCCATCCGTCACGCTGGGTTGACCGAACCACCAACACATTTCGTCCTGGTTTCATTGTTGCATTTGGCCGGAGATTTTGCGGGTTCAAAGAGGTCCAATGTCGAGTTTTTGGTGGTGTAGTTTCTCCTGGCCGGAGCAGGTCAGTCATAAACAGGCCTCAATGCCACATCGTTGAGGGTGGGCAACCATTGACGCCTCGTTTCTTGGACACTCGAGAAAGAAGAAGAGTACTTGCTTTGGGCCTGGCAGATAAAGGGTTTCTTGGTGGTATAGAATTGGTGGAGGGAGCAGGGGGTTTCGGTTCGTGTCTGCTTTACCTTGTCAGCACTTCATGGATTTTATTATTAGAGAAAAGAAAGAGAAAAAGTATAGCTAGCCCGCGAAAAGTTGACGGAATGGTTTTCCTTTTCCTCCGACGTTTTATAGGACTTGGAAACCGTCGTTTGGGTCCTTGCTATGTGCACCTGCTGGGCTTGGCAGGGTGCTTGTCACTCGTCGTCACTCTTTTCTAAGCATCGTGAAACGTTTCTTGATGATTTCTGAAGCTTGGAAAAAAAGAAAAAAATGTTCGAGTTGGAAGTTCCCGTGCGGAGCGTTTTCGAGTTTGCTTCAGGTTGAGGAGGTAAAGGACCTAGTTAACCGCGTTAACAGTTAACGGCTGATGAAAAGTTCCTGTACAAAGATGCTGCAAAAAGACGACTCCCTCTCAACCATAACTCAGTCTGCAAAGGTTTTTTACTCCTCGGCACAGTAGGAGTCTTGGAATCTCGTTGGCTTCGAGTCAAAAGTTTGGATTTCCCTCGTCTCCCAACAAGAAGTCGCAAGAAGTGTTTGGTAGGAACAACTTCCGAGGTTTTTTTTGCACGCTCCCTCCCACCCACAATCCAGTGTTTACCAACATGAAATCAAGTTAAAATAAGGGAATCAGAGATATGCTACGCACTGTATGGTAAGTAACCGAAGTAAGCTATTTAATGGCGAATTAAGACTCGGGATATGCGGTTAGCATGGGGAATTTCGGAACAACTTTTCAAGAAAACCAGTACATTTAATGAAACATTCTTTGACAGTAATCTTTAGCTTGCTAACAGGTAGTGCACAACCAAAGCCCATCTTTTTTAATTAGTAATAAATTAGCAATATGCAAATGAAGTTTGCAACTATGAGAAATACGTTACCTAAAAGTATGTACTTTGGTTGTGCACAAGCTAATAACAAAAGAAAACTTTTTTTTAGATTGCTTTGAAATCTGACAAGCCGGTCTCGAGAAATCTTGTTCCGAATGTTCGACGACTTGATTTGGGACATTGTGCTGCTACAGCAAACAAGTTCTACTTTTCAGAAGCCAAACAAGCTTAGAAACTTTGCCGGCAATAGCTATATCTATTCTTTTATAACTTTCTTACGCAAGACTTTGGCAAAACAATAACAAACATCAGAGCCATCTGTGACTATTTGCCATCAATAAGCTAAGGCTAACGTACTTAATATTCTCGAGTTAAAACTTAGCTGGAAGAAAGGTTATTGGAATCTTCTGAAAGATTCCGAAGTCAAGTAGCGTCACAAGTTGAGAGAGCCCCCTCACCGAGTGCGGAATGCTTCCTCTGGCCACCAAGTCCCACCCCCCAATCAGAGGGGCCAAAAGACTAACAAGCCAAAAGCACCCTCGTGTCAAAATCTTTGACACAAACATTTGGGGTGCTGACTTTTATCTCGTCAAGCTATATGCTTGGATCTTGAAGCGAACAGGTTGTGGTGTGTAGACTGACTTTAGTACCGCAGTTGTGTACGTATGTGTAGAATCACACAGACAATACACCAAACCAAGTGAATCGTGAGAAAATACCTTTGCTTGCTGTGGCAGTTATGGGAACCAACGATCGGGGCAGCGTTTGGCTTATGGTCAAGGTGTGTCTCTGATGTCGTGTATCTACACGCCGTGAAAAGGTTTAAAGGGACTTGTTTAGTTACCATAAGCCATGAGGTGTTTTTGGTTATTGGGGGCCGAGGATAAACGAGGAGAAGGAGCCCTCCCGGTGTTAGGCGATGACAGCCCATTCATCGGGATGTCCCCGTAGCATTGCACTGCATCTTATGTAGAGGAGTAAATGCATCTTGATATCCCGCACTGCTTTAGCTTTCGTTTTGTCCTTCGCTCGCTGTATATATACTGCTCTTCCCAGACAAACTATAGACAGACAAGCCCGTTGCATACATCTTTTGGCTCATTTCCCCATGCTTAGCCACATTTGTCACCAGCATCCTTCAAACAGTATGGGGTAAATATGCGTTTTATTCTCTTCGGATTCCTTTTGGGATGTCTTATGCCTGTGCTCACAGACCCCAAGTGTAAGAGACCAAAAGTGTAAGCTAAAAATTCTTCGTCGAGTCGCAACGCAAACCGATTTGCATACAACTTGTCCTCCTCGCTTTGGAGCAAGTCACCTTTTATTATGGTAGTGCTCGGATACATAAACGACAACACGGAGAGGAATTTTTCAAGCATCCACCGCGCAGCATGAAGCTTTTTTGTGGCTTGCCTTAAGTTCAAACTTGGCGAAACCATATCTTGAAACTTGACGATCCTCTTTGGTTATTGTAAAAATCACCCCGATGAAAAATGCAGATTGACGCAAGGATGCAAAGCTTATTTTTTCTAACTATAAGGGGTTAAATTGAAAAAGAAAACTCTTTTTAACTGAGCCCCATAGTTTGGTACTTAAAAGGAGAGTTCGGGTGAGCTTTATTAGCGTCGAAACGAAGAGCCGTGTTCCTGATGGTGAAACAAGGCGCCTTTACAGTCGTCTAAATGAAAAAAATAAACGAAAGAAACGGGACGACTCGGGGAAATGACTTTGGGAAGCTTCGGAAAGAGCATTTGCCAGAGTCGTAATCAGTTAGGACTCCAAAGTCTGATGCCTGTTGGGGAAAACACAAGACACTCTATTGAAGTAAAGAACTGTTTAAGGGAGCATCTGGGCAGGTCGTTATGCAGATTTGGCCTTTCATTTGGAGCGTCTGCCACAAATCCTTTTTGTCTTGGGCCATTGAGCATGGATTTTTCCGTTGACTCTCCGAACATGGCGCGCGCCAAAGCCTCGTGTAATTGCCAAGGAGGGGTTGTTGGCTGTGTGTATCTATTTATGTGTATATATACCATGCTTTCGGGGCAGCAGAGACGATGAGGATACGGGGTGGTAAAGGGGTTGGGGATTTGGGGTTGACACAATCAGATTAGAGCATCCCTTCTTATCCCCCTCTTGTGTTGTCCTTATTATGCCCCTCCCCCACACCTACACACTCGCCCTCCCTTTCCTTTCATAACCCGTCTTCAAACAAAAGCGAAATAAATAGACTCTTGTTTGCTTTGTGCATTTTGTGTGCTTGTTTGGTGCCGCTAACGTGCGGAAGTCAATCCTTTTGTCAAACACGGTCGGAATATACGAAGATTAATTAGTTGCTCCCTAAGATGCATATCCAATGGCAATTTGCTCTCATCTGTCTGGTGACTTAGTGTTCCCCCCGGTGGCAGGCTACAGCGAAAGAGAGAGAGATAAGATATAAACGGAGGAGGTTATGCAGTAAAGCGGTTTAGGCGTTTGCAAGTGTCATTAAGGCAAAGTCTTAATGGGGTCCGCTGACTTTAGGTCCTGCTGCTGCATGCAAATATGCAAATAAGGTCGCGCTGGAGGATGGCAAATAGTAAAAGTGTAGCAGAGCTTGCGAGTCCCCGGCCGTTTTATATAGTCCCAGCACATGTGGCGTGGTGCATTGTTCTTTTGAGGTAGTTTTGGCAGGAATTAAGCCAGGCAAGTTTGGTGCGGCTAAGTTTGTGTACACAGCCACTTTGCGACAGCGTTATAAAGTCAACAAACGACACACAACTATTAAGGGCTTTAGGCTTTGTTCGCGGTTTTGCATTAGCTCCCGAAGGCATCTCAGCTTTTAATATGATGGTGACTCTTTATGTAAAGAGGCGAGGAATTATAAAAGGGACTTTTGAGACTCCTTGGCTTGTTAGCCTACTAATTTCTCTTGTTTGTATACGTGTTAGTGGATATTAGTTCTTGTGTGTGTGGTGCTGAAGCGCCACATTGTCTCGTGTGCTGGCGGCATAGTTTGCATAAGCAACTGCCAGGACTCTTATTAAGCTGCGCCGCGTGTCAGGGGCGAGGAAATTAGGACTGGATTTATGGGATCTCGTCGTCCGGGACTTTGGGAGTGCTTGGAACTCGCCATGTAAACTTGGCTTTCTCAAGCCGCAGCGAAGAACACACAGCCGCACCGCACCGCATTGATGCACGCCGGGGCCTGCCTGGGTATCGCGGGGGACGACAGCTTGCAGCAAAACGTTCGAAAGTTTTGATATGCTTCTGTCGGGTGGGTCTCTTAAACCCAGGCACCGCGCTTGTGGTATTTATTGTGGGGACAAGCAATTTGTGCGAGCCAATTAAAAACAGCTTTTAGCCAAAGTCCCAAAGCGCCGCATGGGGTTAAAAATATAACTCTATATATCGATACTTGTGCGCGATAGCTTGGAAAAG
The DNA here is from genome assembly GCA_022832235.1 of Lepidurus couesii. NCBI lineage: Eukaryota > Metazoa > Arthropoda > Branchiopoda > Notostraca > Triopsidae > Lepidurus > Lepidurus couesii. The sequence goes on along the minus strand of JAGJRP010000185.1, from coordinate 38,573 downwards.
AGGTCTGTTTAGTTAAGGAAGACCACCTTTGATTCAAAGGTGGCTCAGTCAAGTGAAGAAAAAAAGGTCTGCCAATATCTTTCGGTTTTTAACAACCCTCCTAACCCTCGTATGTTTGGAACCCCCTGCCGAGTGACTTTTGACTTTAAAAAGGGATTTTTCCCTTTCCAGTCCCCAGGGAGAGAGAAGCGATGCTGATTGACAATCTTTGGCAGCTTGAAAAGTCGGGAACGATTTGCCCTTTTGAGTTGGCTGTGGCACAGATATGCGTGCGCTCTCAGGGGGTGAAAAGCCAAGAGCTTCTGCCTATTGTTGGGGATCAGAAAGTTGAAAAGAATGGTAGCTAAGAAGGATATATAACACTAAAAGCAGCAATACTCCCCTCTGCTTTGGGTCTTTTTTCATGCAAAGTACGCATTGACGTTTCAAGAGAACGATGGTTGGTGGGGAGTTGAACTTTGATACCCAATTGTTGGTGTACGGTATTAAAGTTACCAAAAATCTTCATTTTGAGATATTGATTGATTCTTGGAGTATAGATTTTCCCAAGAATTCTGATGTTTGTTTTAAATTTGTCAGAAGAGCGGTGCACCAGTTATCAAACTGTAAAACTTTTGCCAGTTTTCCCTAACGTAAACGTATAGATAAAGCTTTGGCCAATCAGCGCGCTGCCTAACTTTGTTGGTGCTGTGTTTATCCATACGCTACCGCCCGAGACCGCGGCAAGTTCAAATTCAAATGGTCTCACTCTTATTATTCTAATAATTTGATAACCATTTTGCGCACAGAGGAATGCATTGTACCGCCAGAAACTAAATTTTTCTCTCCTATTATTTAAAATAAAGTTGTCTCCACAGGGTTGTACTAAAAGTTCCTATTTCTGTGCGCTAAAAATTTCTAGTTTTTTAAAATAAACATTTAAATTTTATATTGTGAGTTTTTTTTTTGCGAAATATGAGCATACTGTTTTTCATATAGAAATAGATCTGTACAGACACCATGACTAATGGATGCGTGATAAAGATGAAATAATATGAAAAGTTGAAAAGCAAAATGCGAAAATCTGTGTATTTTGAACCAAATTATCAAAGTGGAAGCGTTGGCACGTTTTTGGTTTGCATTGCTCTTGCCATTGACCTGAGGGTGCTGAGGCGACAATCAAGGAGCTTAGGGTCTTGTTGGCACAGTGCTGACGGAACAACCCATGTGTCAAGTCCGAAGGAAGAGAGGTTTGCCACCCGCCAAGTCCCCGCGAGCCCGGCGACACATCAGCGTGACTTTCCTTATGGAGATCTCATTGCGATGGTGCAGTATAATCCTCAGGGAGTCCCGCTGAGCTGCTCCGCGTCGTTCCACCTATCCTCGACCACGCATGGCGGGAAAACACGCCCCATTCTCGCTTCCTTCGCTATTGGGGATCCCGGCCTGCGTGAATCGTGCAGTCCCACTCGCCCGGTCCCCGGTTTTGTCGTGCGGGGTGCTAACGAACCTTTTGTTAAACTGAGCGTTAGAGCCCACCTCTGCTGCTCAGCTCAGGACGGGGGCGACCCAGCGCGAAGGCCATTGTTTCTCTTGCCGGGTTGTTTTAGAGCAAAACAGCAGCAGCACAACACAAACTTGAGCGGGAGCGAGTCAGGTGTAACAAGCCAGCTGGCTCTCGTTTTTCCTTGGGGAAAATATCCTAGTGCTTCCTTTCCTATGGGACTTTGGGCAGAGAAACCCGCACGTTTGGGTTTGGACGAATTTTGACAGTCGCTTGGTCCCTTGTTGTTTCCTTCCAGTGTCAGCGTCGGGAAAACTTTGGGACAATTTTTGTTGACTTTTAACCCGGTGCTGTGAGTTTTTGAAAGGTGACACCAAGTTTCCTCCCTTTTTTTCCCCACCCGCCGATGGTGCCTGCGGGGATGGAAGAAGAAAGGGGCAGTCCAGGAATTGCCGGCGGCGCTATTGCTGCAGCTGCCGTAGCAGTAGCTGCGGCAGCCGCTGCTGCAGCGGTTGTGGAGGGTGGAAATGGCTTACGGGCGCGCGCTACGGACTTTTCCATTGCTGCAATTATTGGAAAACATGCCGAAATGGCCGCAGGTCAAGTTCCTAGGAAAAATCACCTTGCGTCTTCAGGTAAAAACAGAAAACTCAGCAAAAAAAAAAATGAAAATGTAAACCGATCAAGAAAATTGCGCTAGATTTTTGTAAAGAAATTTAGGAAGTTTTTGTGAAAATCTTAATTGGCGCTGCTTTGTTAAAACAATAGGACGACGGCTGTCTGATAAGGAATGGTTGGAGGTTGATGGTCTTCAAAAGCCTGATTGGGTGCCACGAACTGGGAGTGAAACTCCTGCGAGTACTAGTAATACGCCGTGTTTATCCCCTTTTGCTGGCGAAGGCTCAGGAACGTCAGAAATTGACGTGGATGCCGATGTAGACGATGTCTATTTGAATGTGTCGGACTTGAACGGTGAGCCGAAAGACGAACACAATTCGAGTGCAACTTCATCAGAGGACCCTACTACCAGAGACAGCGGCAGTAATAGTAATCGTAAAAGTGGTAGCTCGGCTCGCAAAGCGAAACTCAATCCGCGTGTCCAACCGCGCTGCAACTGTGATGAACTCTTAGGCATTGACTGTCATCTGGAAACGAAAGAATTGTGGGACAAATTTCATGAATTGGGAACAGAAATGATCATCACCAAGACTGGAAGGTGAGTCTTTTATTGGCGTTTTGCTCGTCCCAATATTTTTGGCGTGTGCAAGGTTCGTAAAAGGCACACTTGTTTATTTTTTTATATTTTCCCTTCTTTTACCCTAGTCAAAGTTATGGCTTCCTTTTTCTTTGTTCGAGGGGATAGTTATTATGGAATCGCTTTTGGTTAGATGACACGTGAAACGATTACGGATCAGACAAGGGCTTAAAAGGTTCAGCTTCTTATATGTGGTCCTCCGTGACATTTTTGGCTGCAGTTACGGGAATATCCTTTTTCTTCTCTCCCTCAAAAAAGGGGAAAAAAGAAGGAAATAATAATAATAACCGGAAAGATTGTGGTAGATCACTTTATTTACGCCACACCCCCTGCGATTGGCCTTAGCATGCAGAACTCGATAAAAAAATTGTATAGCTTCTTTTGGTGGATTTCTTTTCCCCCCATTTATTGTTACTTTAGGAGGGGTCAGATATATAATCCACCACGATTTTCGTTGGGGAGACAAGGTAATAATAAAGGAAGCGTGATAAAGTCGTGCAAGGGAGCAGAGACCTATCAAGCCGCACATAGCAGCTTTTTGACAAACGACCAACGACACGGGAACAGCCCAGCGGTTTTCTGGAAACAAATAGCTCTATAAAAAAGGGCCAAAGACGTCATCTCACTCTCGGAGCAAAAATTACTGACCACAAAAAAAAATGACAGCCGAGCTCCCAAATAGGTAGCCGAATGGCAGCACTTGGTGGATATGAGATTTGCCACGAAATGGCTGCATTTCCGCATTGAAATCCGTCGATAGCAGAGAATGCCTCAGCATATTGTGCACTTAAGGTAACTATAAAATTCCCAGGACCTAAGAAAATGGTTTTTAAAAACCTTTGGAAAAACCTGGACTCTTTTGGGGGATTTTTAGGACTTTTGTGTAAGAGCTCTAACATTCAGAAGCGAATGTGTAATAATAGGAGGTCCTGTAAACGAATTAAAGGTTGTAAGAAGAGGGGGAGTGTTTTGTGATGGGTTCGGCTAAAGAGTTCGCGGTATGACAAGCTCCCTGTTCCGTGTGTACTCCTTTCCCACCATCATATCCTATATGCAGTGGGGAGTTTCTTTTCTTTCTGTTATGTTGAATTAAGAACACACAAGGGAGGCCCTTCGTTATATTTCGTTGGTCGAATGTCGTGTTGATGGTATTGTTCGCTGTCGTTGGGTTCCCGCGGCACACGCTCGTGATTCATTCGTCTACCAACCTAATTACGCTTCCTCAGAGGGAAAAAGTAGTCAAAGCTATTCAGCGGAGAAGGGGTCTTCGCTAACCGCTGTGCTCCTGTCGTCAAAAACAGAACTGGTTTACTCCCACTGTACTGGCTCAAGTGCAGGAAGGGTTTAAGCAACCCCACAGTCATGGCGTTTTAGGGTGAAAATGGTATGTGCTTGTTAGGAACATACACTGATTTCCCTATGAAAAATAAAAGCGTGGTTTCCATCCATATTACGTCTTTGGCGTAGTATATGGATACAACTTTGTAAGCAACTCTCTCTCCCTCTTGGTCGTCGACGGTAACACCGTCATTTAGTTCAGGGACCCTATTTCCCCCCCTGTTTGGATTTTTGGATCTATTTTTCATATATTCCAAGAGCTATAATAAGTTGGAAGTTTTATGCGTTCTATGTGTTGTCGTTACCAGGTTTCCCTCGTCCGTGTGGTGGATGCAATACGTGCACATTATGTACATACATGTATACGTATATGCAAGCCTATCACGAGCAAGTGAGGCGCCAAAGTCTTCATTACTGCTCTTTTTTTACCGGCAAAGGAGGGTACCGTGTTTCCACATAAGACTTGATGGTCCCCACACGCAGTATTACAGTGCATATACGAAAACCCTCTGAACCGCTCTGCATGACACGCCAAGTTGCATGATTGACCCAACTTGTTATATATTTACTTGGCTGCTGCCTATAGGAGTTGGCTGCTCAGCTTATAGCTTTGCCTGGGCGACAATCATTGGGAATTAGGTGCGTTAGCAGAGCCGTGTGGCTAGGTAATATATAAAGAGAGGCTAAGGTGATATTTATGAGCCATTGAAAAGACCAAGTTGGGGTCGTTTATAACCTTCTAATACATTGTACTCACCTTTTCCACCGTTATAAATTGGTCACGCGGTAATGGAACCATTAGCCATCTCACTGCGTGCCCCAAACTTTTCTTAAAGAAAACGGATATATAGATTGACTCACTAATCCCTTTTTGAGTAGTTCAAAGCTCAAGCTTAATCCATAACGCTGAGACCTTATTTTGTCGAACAGAATCGAGAGAAGAAAGACAATCGCTGCTCTTCGTGTTCGGAAGAGAGACGGAATTTTCTCCACGCTCGCAACATCCTTTTCAACGTGTTGAGTTGTGCCGTGATCCGAATTAGGTTGTAACACGCATCGAGGCGATTTATTTATATATATTCGTTTTAACTGATGCTGGGGTTTTGCAGGAGGGGAACAGGGGCAATGAGGTCTTTCTCATCTCGACGAGTTTCTAGTTTTGTGCTCAAAGACTTAATATACGATGGGGAGGATTCATGAAGGTTTCCCGAGTTTTCATCGGGTTAGGCCCTCGCGACAAATACATACAATGCTTTCCCAACGAGGAGGCAATACCGCGAACCGAAAACCCCGTGTATCCCTTTAGCACGTTATAGTTTCTGTTTCGCTTTAATAAGTCGTAAACACAAATTCCGAATTGGCGTTTCCTTGTACTTGCCCTTACCGGCTCACTAATTACGGGTGCCAAGAGTTGGGGGGGAAATGAGCGAGTTAAAGAGTTGCTGCGAGTCGTAAAATGGGACACGAGTTCAATGGAGTTTTTATGGCTCCGTCGTAGTTCAACCAATGTTGTGTTAATATCTGCGCTGCTTTTTCATTGCTTACGAGCTTTAAGTTGGCATTCACAACCGTTGCAGCCCTTCGCATGTACATTGGCAATAGCTGTGTACGTGTCTAAGTGTTAAGCTATCTCTTGTTACGCTAATATGCCCCGCGCTGCAGTTGCAGAAAACAGCCGCGTAATTGCACCAACTACTTACCCCCCCTCCTGCAGTGTCAGTATTTACACAAACAAGCCTGCTCTGTATGACGTTTTGTGTAGCCGCTTTCTGGCACAATTAATAGTTGTGTAAGCACAGGCATCCTTGCTTTTTATGACGCCTTATTTTTGCATTCGTGCTGAGCGTAAAATTTCAACATATTCAGTACTGTGAGCCAGAGGTTCTTCCATTTTTTACGTTCTTTTTTTGCGCTCACCTATGAAGTTTAACCAATTTGCTGATTCACGAATGAGGGGATATTTTGTTTACTTTTTCTTTCGACAATAACATTTCTTTTTCATTTATTTCTGCTGTAACAGAAGAATGTTCCCCACCGTGCGAGTTACGTTTTCCGGCTTGGGCTTGATCAGACCCGAGTCAGCCAATCCTTCCGTACGGTACATCGTTCTCTTAGATGTAGTCGCAGTGGATTCGAAGAGATACCGATACGCATACCACCGATCTTCCTGGCTCGTAGCTGGCAAAGCTGATCCTCCTGCCCCGGCGAGACTGTACGCTCATCCGGACTCTCCGTTCACGGCTGAGCAGCTTCGCAAACAAGTCATTTCCTTCGAGAAAGTCAAGCTGACGAATAACGAAATGGATAAAGGCGCCCAAGTACGTTATTCGATTTCCTTACGTGTGAAAAGATATACTCATGCTACGCGAAAAAGTATCAAGTTGAGGGAAAAAAAGAAGAAGAAACTTTAGCATTAGGCTCCCGTATATTCTTGTTCCGGTTGAACTTATGTATAGTTCGTTAGAGAAGGAAGCGGTGACCTGTGACAGTCCAGCCACTTCGTCATGTCTTCTTGTGGTCTTTCAAAGCAAATTCACTCGGAGCTAAAAGAAGAAGAAGCTCTGGGGCATGATCTGTGTGACGACAAGTACTACAACTTGAGACCGAGACAGTTTCTAAAGGGGAGCCGAAGAGCGACCGAGTGTTACTCAAGCTTGGAGTGTACTACATGAGACCACCCAAGCAACCACAAGCACACCCAGCTCACACGTTTTTTTTTTGACACCCTCATTAAGAAAAAGAGTCCTCGACGTCCCTTTGCACATGTTCTTATAGATTACAAGTGCAGAGACAACCAGAATGAGACCACCAGCTTTCATGCATGAGACTTTGTCAAGTTCTTGAGTATGTAATATGCGAGACAAGAGTCAAAGAAATAATATTTGTCTTCCTTTTTTTTTGTTTTTGAACGGTCTCGTTTTGATATTTAGATAGTGCTCAATTCTATGCATCGTTACCAGCCCCGAGTTCATTTGGTGAAACGCAGGGAAGGAATGCAAGGACATCCCATCACAGATCTGGAATTGGAGCAATTTCGGACCTACGTTTATCCCGAGACCGTCTTTACAGCAGTGACGGCCTACCAAAATCAACTAGTAAGTATAAATCAACTGCTGTCGAAAAGTATTTTCTTATTATGATTGTTTGGTTTGTTATTGGTTTGTTTGGCGCCCCTGAGGGGTTTGCAATTTCTATGCGTTGTAAAAAGCGCCACCTTTTGTAATTGTCAGAACAATTCAGTTTTTCTTTTCAAAAGGGAGTGGGGTATGGATTCTTTTTTGGGGGGGATTTTACCCCTCGGCTCCACACCTGAAAGATGTGTAAGAACCCGAGTTTATGACTTCGACCTGAGTTGCAGTACAACGTGCGAGGTCGATGATGTGGTGTCGCGTGCGGTGGGCGACATGATATATAATTATTCTGAAAGGGGTTGCATGGCAGCGAGCAAGAGACGGTTTTTAAGTTCAGTTAGAGTTATTTAGAACCTCGCTTTTATAGCGTACCTTTAAAGGGTTAAAACTTGGTGACGGTGGAACTGGGAAGAGTTTTTTTACGACTCTATTGGACTCCAGTTGTGTGCCTGCCAAGTCCCTGTGCTGGGGGGGATCTTCCCCATTGACCAAGGCGACCGCTGCGTCAACTCCTAGAGTTGGATGGCATGCAAGAGTGGTCGATTTCAATGTAACTTCAGCTCCACACTTGCGCTGTTGGAGCACGGGGTAATTGAATCGTGCTATTCGGCGAGCCCAGCCACACCACAGCGAAAGGTTTATTAGCTGTATAATAGCTTCACCTTTAGGACTTCCCGTAGGGCATTTCTTGGTCGACCGCGAGCTTTTATGAAACATATACGAGTCCCAATAAAATACTATCGATTCGCTTTCTTGGATTGAGACGTTTTTCTCGCCTTTTAGCGTGTCCCTCTTTCTTACAGGAATGTTATTCTATAGTTTTTTTGTTTGTTTTGTGCTCTCATGGCTTTTTTGTTTCAGATCACCAAGCTGAAGATTGACAGCAATCCTTTCGCCAAAGGATTTCGCGACTCTTCCCGTCTCACAGACTTTGATCGGTAAGTCATCTTTCAGTGTTCCCCGATTGTGTCAGTATGTTTTCGCAATGCGCACATGCGGCTTTAGTATTTGCTAATTGACGTGCATGTGCCGCTAATATTGACTGACGGGGCCTTTGGCTTTTCGGTCGGGAAGTCGGATCATTTGATGGGTGGTATCACACTTTCGGTTATTCGATACTCAGCTCCGGGACGTCGCGGGCAACTACAGGATCTTGTATATTAAGTCCTTTCTTGTCTACTCCACTCGGCGATCTCTATTTTCCTCTGGCACGCATCAGTTTTGGCTTGCTTTTGTCTATAGCTTTGTCTAGCCTTCAAAGTAGAGTGAAGTGGAAATCACGTCACTATTTCCCCCGCTTGCCTGCCTGTTCCTTTTTTGCCAACCAAATGCTTTAAGAACACTTTGCGTGGGTATTCTAAAGATAGATAAATCAAACGACGTATATACCCGGATGTTTTCCAATTCTGATTCCCGTTCTCAGCGATCCATCGATGGACGGCTTTTCCATGGACTCGCACCCGTATTTCCGTTCGCCGCTGCGCCTAGTATCGGACGCAGAGTTAGAAGCCAACGCTGCAGCCGGACTCTTTAGCGAAAAAGCCCGTGCACTGGGTCTATGGCCATCGCCGGGAGGCAATGTAGCGCGTTTGCCGATGGGCATGGGCCTGCCTGGGATGGGAAGTTCTGCAGAAGCGGCTGCCGTTGTGAGCAGCCAAGCCTCTTTTTCTTTCAGCCAGTTCTACGCGTTACAGCAGCAAAACCAGCGAGGAAACACCACGCCCACTTCGACTTCACCGGTAGGCGTGGGGCCTGGCTCACTACCGTGGCAATTACAGACCGCCCACTGGTGGAATCAATGGATGAACGTGGGACTCGCTTCGTTACATCCTTTAACTGGTTCCTTCGGTCCATTGGGCTTGTTGGGCTTGTCACAAGGGAACTCTTCGGCCATTGCTGCAGTGCCATCAAGCAGACATTCGGCCTTCCCAGGACCCGTCCATAATCACCTGCTGAACATACCTACTTCCACAGCCCATCCAGCAGCTGCCTCTGAACGGTATTCGCCCTATATCATACCCAAACGAGAGTTGTCGCCTGGCAACAGCAAGTCTTCTGATTGCGCGCCGAATAGTACGCAAGGCTAATTTTTTTTTTTACTATTATCATTATTGTTTGTAAAACTTGAGTTGCAAAAGTTTAGCAATTTCGGTATTTTGGGAGGCGGCACCAAAGCAAATGAAGTTGAAGTTCTTAGATGAAGCAGCTTGTGCTAGATCGGGCATTAGTTTTCCAAAACAAACAGACAAACAACCCCATATTGAAACTGTGATGCTTGAGGAATCTGCTGTGCAATAGTACCGCAGTAACTTTAGAAAATGCGTTTTAACAGCATATATTAACCTTTCAGGACCCTTCAGTGCGGGCCTTGTACAAGCAAATGTGCAATCTGATGATGCGCCACGCATCTGCATTGAAAGGGGACATTTAGTGTGTAGTAGCGGAGAGATCCGTGTGAGCTCACGTCATAGAACCCACACATATCCATTGAATTTATGTAAATAAAAAGCCGTCTGTCGTATGTATAGCTCTATCCACTGTATTTTTCTTGCTTTTTTTAATGAAAATAAGTGAGATAACGGCTTGGCGGAATGAAGTATTTGAGATCCCTTAAAAGAGAGATTTCTTTTCAACAAGCGTAAAAAGGGTCCAACAGCAGGAAACTTTTCTTGGCTCATTGGGGGCAGTTTGGACAGGCATTCTTGTGTGCTATTCTTTCAACTCCTCCTATCCTGCTGCTCGGAGTTCCGGGGAGTAAAAAGAAAGGAAAATCAACGCGAGAAGTAGTAGTATAAACCCTTGGCGTGGCATGCTGCGAAGAAGTGCAGGAGTCCAGCAAGGCATGTAAGTACTCGGACTAAAGGAAAGCAACACAATTGCCTGGCTGATGATGTAGTCTAAAAAGACGGGCGATGGAGCCCCGAGTCCGAAAAAGACCACCCAGCGTCATCGCCCATTTAATTACTTTTGTTGGTGGCGTGATAATGGACTTTGCACGATGAGGGTCCCGCGCGTCTATACATCAAGCCTTTTGCGTTTACCAGCTATATAACGCCGTAGCAGGTTTGCGTGGCTGCCCATCACATCCACAAACCGCAGGATTCTCTCGCCCGGGCCCGGCATCTAATGTATTGCCTCAACATGGAGGTCAAGAAGGAGATTAACCCCGTAATCAAGCAAACCTCTACGTCCTCCCCGTTTTCCTATTATTGTGTATCCTTTACCAAGTGGCGCGCAACGGAGCAGCTCTAGCAAACGTCATTTTCGTTTTAATTAAACCAACAACACCGAAGTCTTTCATTTCACCTTCGTTTGTTTATTTATTTTGTATTTATTTTTCAGTCTACGGCAAAATTATACGTTGAGGTAATCAAGGACATTATAAGATCTCCGCATTCTTTTTGATTCCCATTTTCTTTGTTTTTATTTTTTAAGGAATTTTTTAGATCCTCAGAGTTCTTAGGGCCCTCGTGAGGGAAATGTTGACAGATCGAAGGGGGATTTCCGATATTTCTTCCAAACAAGATAGGGCTATGACGACCTCCCGTGGATTTCCTCAACAGAAAACGGGCGGCGGTCGGCTTATGAAGTTGACCTGGGGTCAGTCGAGCCAATTCGCTTTTAGTCCGCCAACATACAAGATGACATATAGTACCGGCCCACCATGAGCGTACAGTGCACAAGCAAGTTTGGTAAACGGAAGTGACACTTGTAAGTCCGTTGAAATTAGCCCAGATTTCTCGTACGAAAGGGTCTCGCTAGAAGTGGAAGTCAAGAAGGCGTGAAACGACTCTGACTTCCCCCCTTGTTCATCTGTCTGAACTTGGCTACAAATTTGGCGTTCATCAAGCACATCTTAAGGGAGATCGGGTTGCCCTTAACATACCGCTAGGGACCATGTATTCCCTTCGGACCATGTTGTGGAGGCGGTTGTTTTTTAACTCCCTTGCCGGTGGTCCTTAAACTTTGGCCCATTATTGCTATCGAAGATGCGATGTTGATGCGGGGCAGAGAGAGCCGCAGTTATGCCGTCAACTCCCACGGGCTCTTCTTTTTTTTGCAGTCTGGAGGTAAGCCGAGTGTGAGTTGCATGCAAAGGTGTCATAAATCAAGAGGCGGCAACGTTTTGCCGACCTGGCTATGTATAAGGCCCAGGTGAGAAAATGAGTGCCGACATTGGGGGGGGGAGGGGGATGCTCGCCGGTTTTCCTAAAAGCCCTGCCCGCTGAAAGAAAAGAAAAATTTCCCTTATTTACTTCCCGTTTTTATTGAGGTCTGCGGAATAGTTTTGATAGCCAGATAAAACCACAGAAGGCTTGTTAGCTTTTCACTGAGAATGTGAGAATGCAAAGATCGCTACCCCAGAGATTTATCTTGTTATAAGACTAATTTATGAGTTGGACGTTTCTTTTAGTGTGTATGTAGCGAAAAGGACTTTCTTTTTTTGGGGGGGTTCAGTGACGAGAATCAGTTGGGTGATAAGGTCGCCTTGTTCGTCTGGAGTTTTTCAGTTTCCAAGAAACTTGATAACTGTATGTGGAAATGTAATGCAAGTAAGGTATTACAATACTTGTTATTAGCAATGAGCTGAAGAGTCGTTTGTTGCAGAGCACGTTGTATTTAGTAAATTGAAAACGTGGCTCCGTTCTCTTCTCTGATGGATTGATTTACAATCAGTGTAAGGGGTTGCTTGGTGTGGGAGGTTTTGTGGCTCGTAACTTGTGGCTAGATACGATGCCACACCATTATTTCCCGGCGCCGGAATACGTTAAGCGGACTGTAGAACCCGGGCCCCCGTAACAAATTCTTAAATCCTTTCATCATCATCAAGTTCTTTTGCACTCCTCTTTTTCAGAGTTGATGAGGTTCTGCCCACTTGGACCAGCCTTCTCTTGTATTAAACTACAGCTCCGCAAAGAAGTCCTGCAGCCTGATGAATTACCCCACCACTTGTCGACAGCTGAAATTACCAGCAAGCCTTTTTTTCGGTCAATTCTCGTTCCTTTTCCTTGTAGAGCGTTTTCTGTTCATTTTCATTCTTCTTCCTTTTCGTTTTCATTTGAGTTATTCTTTTGCGTCAGGGAACAAGCTCTGATGCTTACAGTACAGTATATTTCTGACACCGCTATATGATATCTCCTCACAAAACAACGTTTAAAAAAAGCAGACTTGGATTTGTACAATAAATGGAAAAAATAAAAATATATAGCTTATGGATGGACAATAAGTAGAAGCGAACGAATGAAAATTTGCAGGATACTAAAAATTGGATAGTTAAAGGTTATCAAATTATTAGAGTGGCAGTAAGTCTGCGGGGCAATCAAGCAGCCTTTTGTTCCACCTCCTTAACCACATGTCGGCACAGGCAAGCTCAAACTTCTTCAGTTGAAAAGAATTGAGCCCTTTTTGCGTCGAGCAAGTTGCCTTAATTTGCCTCGTAAGCCCACAAGCCAAAGCCCCACACCACACAACATGTGGCTTGGAGCCTTCGTTCTCATCATCGTCATCCAGCGCTAATTAACTCTCACGTCTTACATCTTTTTTGGCACCACGGAAGAAAGAGAGCCTCTTCAACTCGGCACTAAAACAGAATTTTAAAGAACTGTGCTCGTCCTCTTGGTTATATTTCCCTTCTTTTTTATTTTTTTATTTTTTAAACCAACGCCAAAGTCCCCGCAGCCAAGGTTTTGAAGCCCCCTTACCCACTATCACCACAGATAGATTATACGCGCTGTATAAACAGTCATAATTCACCACCAGGGTACCTGCAATGGCGCTATTGTTATACCATATGCAGCTTAAATTATCCCAACACCGTGTGGAGTTCCGGTTACGTTACTTATCCTCAAACTTTTAGCGCCTTCATCTGGCACATCACTAGATTTTCATTAGCAAGTAACCCCTTGTGTGTTTTTATGGTCTCTTTCTTTAGAAACTATTTTTTTTTCCTTTGTGGAGTTTGGGAAATTGTTTAGACATTAGAGGCCTGAACGTTATAGCATAAAATAGAGCTTTTCTATTGCTTCGCTCCAAGTTGTGACATCGGAGAGGAAAGTAGCAAGTAAGAGATGCTGAGTTGAGAGAAGAATTCTGCTTAAGAGTATGTCTGTCATCGACGTTAGGAGCTAAAGCCAAGATTCTTTTGCTCCAAAGTGTTACAAAACTTGATGGTAGAGGATGACAGTGAGCGTGGACGTCGTTTTTGGAGCATCTTTGCTAGAGACGCCCCATCCACATCCTTTTTCCTCATGCCAATTCTAACGTCTCGTCATCTTGCGTAGCGGTGCAAACTTACTTTGGCATGTTTACGAGGCCCGATGACTCCGGAAGTCATCCGTAGCCATGCTGAGCTGTCGTCTTTTCTTAAAAGTGTATATGCAAGCGCCTTAGCACCGCCTTACGGGCTACAAGGCATACGTCGCTGTGGATGAGCGTCTTGTGAGGTCCACATATGCAAAGTGCATATGTGTGTGACACTTACACACTCCACGTTCTCCTTTATCCCCCATCCCGCCTCCCCTTCACAAGAAAGAAAAGATAGCAGGACAGAAGTAAATTTAGCCACCCATGTTGCAAAGAAGGCTCATATAGTCAAGCGACGATACTTGAAACCCTAAACCCACACTTACACTGCCACTTTTCTCAAGTTGGCGCCCATTTTGCTTCCTTTTTTCCTTATCCCAAATTAAATAGGATTCCCAGGGAAGTCAATTGGTTATCCCTTATCCGTAATCAATCAGACATTATTTTCTTGAAACTCATGATAGTAATAACGGATTTTTGGAAGCGTTTTCTTCAATTCAAAGTTTCAAACACTTCACAGTCGTCAACAAGGGAAGTACGTCCAGCCCTATGGGAATAAGCTGCGTTACATGACACTTTCATTGTTGATCCGGGTGGTAAAAGTCGCTCTTTAAAAGCAGGCAACTGGCCTCTTCAAGAGCAGGAAAAGTTGAGAAACTTGTGTATATAGCTCCACTCACAAAAGATGAAGTTTAAAAAAGAAGGTGGGGGGTTATCGTGAGACTTTGATAAAAGCGAGAAAGCGTGCGAGCCTGTTTGGCGCGCCTAGATATAGGTGCCTGAGTATCGGACGTAAAGACGCGACGTCTATATACCCTGAATAGCTCTATCTAATTTTTTTTATATATAAATATATATTAGAGGTCGAAAAACAAAAAAGAAAGTGTTGCATGCATGGGAGAAAATGTTGGGCAGACGCAAGTCGCTCGACGATGCCGTAGTCGACGGGTTGATGGTGTGGCATTCCGATCGCTCGACAGACTCCTCCACTTTACTTGCTGTTAACCTGCAAGCTGTTGGCGGACGCGGCGATCAGCGCTATCTCTGCCGCCTGGCGCGGCATAACTGCAGCGGGATCTCGTCTTAAGTCTCTTTAGCTGAAAATAGGTACACGTGAAAAGATTTAAGGTGTCAGTTTTCTCCAACTTTTTCTTCTTGCTTTCAGGACGCGCTATAACTTAGCACTAAGAAGCCAGATGCTCGATAACAACTAAATGTTCTGCTCCTGCTCATATGCTGCTATAGGAACCTGCCTTCCCATGCAGCGCACGTGCCAAATGTCTTGCAGATTTTCCTTCTTTTATGTTTACAAAGATGATCCAGCTTAAAGCTGACTAGAAATAGTCTAGAACCTTCTATTCACCTTTTACTTTTTAGTGAAGGTCAAGTGCCAAAGCTTGTTATTATCGTTTGTCGAATACGAAATGCTTATTTGGAAGTATTTACACGTGCAGTATATTTTGACTTATTTCTGGGTTGTTTTGGAGGACGCAAGTAATGGTGCGCGAAGATCAAACGCATTTGATGGAGATGAAACGCATTGGAACGTGATATGCTGGCTTTAGTACCAAAAATTATAACTTGCGGAATTGTTCCAATGTCCATGTGAAGCAAGAGATGGATTTGGAAGTTGAGAATTGGTCGCTTTCAGAGTCGTAGGAAGGAAAAGAAGCAGAAGACAACAGCACCTAATGACCTGGCCGCAATAATGTGTGCTGCAGTTCGCCTTATACTGCTGCGCACGCGGTGCGCTGGTCGTTAAGATAGTGTTGAATGACAAGTCCTACTTCTTAATTGTTTTCTTGACGACAAACTGGCTTATAATTCGCCGCACCAAATTGCCTTAGAGCATCGAAAAGAAAAAAGAAAAGAAATAAAATATACAATAAATAACTGGTTTTTCACTCTTTTTAGATCTGACTGCTGGCGTCGCAGATGGACCACAACAGATTTGGGTTTGTTGAGGTTCAAGTTGGGGTGTTATAAATTCCGAGTTGGTAAATTAGGTTGATTTGGCATAGAAACGGTAAACGAATTGCCATTTAGACTTGTCTGGCAATTATATAGTTAGGATTCTCGCCAACAAATGCGTCGCTTAGAGGGAGCATATAACACACAAGACGAAGAACCGTTCCGAGGGGAGAAGAATGGGACATTCTTCACATGTCGTCCCGCCAAGGCGCTCTAATTAGTGCGGTATGCCTTCCTCCTGACGACCACCCATAACAGACCGAACCATTGCAAATGTCCGTAGCTTGCGGGTTTAGCTGTTGGGGACTTTTCGGCGTGCCAAAGACAAAACAAGAGCAGCAACAACGGTTCACACTCCTTGGGTGACATTGTTGGCACGTTCGACGAAAACTTTACCTGATTAGTTCCTTGTTCCTTTTCACTTTTCCCCAAGTCGGCACTGACCAAAATGAAACAAAAAAAATACTCAAAAAATAAAAAATATGTATATATATTCGTTAAAGAAGACATTCTGGCTGCAATGCTGTCCCACAAAATGTTTTTAGTAAAAAAAGGTTCCTGTTTGAATTGAGGTTAAGTACGAAATCAACTAAAATTCAGATCTGGATTCTAAATCTCTTGGGCATGTCAACTCGTAAGAATGTCACTCAGTGGCATTTATCTTATCCTTTGCCTTCGTGTCAACCCCCGGACTCAGCTCTCCGAGTCCCAAAATTTCACGCTTGCATATCATTTAGCAAGTCTAAGAAAATCCAAGACGTGACAGCTCC
Source organism: Lepidurus couesii (assembly GCA_022832235.1). Taxonomy (NCBI): domain Eukaryota; kingdom Metazoa; phylum Arthropoda; class Branchiopoda; order Notostraca; family Triopsidae; genus Lepidurus; species Lepidurus couesii. The sequence goes on along the minus strand of JAGJRP010000185.1, from coordinate 22,322 downwards.
ACCAAGTAGTCATTCCTTCCGTACGTTACAGTTCTACGCATCGTGTGCTCAGATTTATGTCAACTTGAGTGTGTGACTGTCTCGCACTCGGTGCAAAAGGCCCCGGGAATGCCAGTCGAGATGTCGCCTGCGTAAATGTCAGCCAAAAAACTTGCACGCTGCTTTTGTTTCCGTTAAAGTAATTGCGGACTCCAATTACCAAGTAACGCGTGTGCCTTCGTTCATTAATCTGTGCGTCAGGCGCCTCCCTTTTGGGTAAGGGTCATTTGGAGCACTGATCTTCCCTTTCCTTGAGAGAAACTGAAAAACAATGGGATTCTCGCGTGACATGATCTCCTCATTACTCGAATTACATCTGGCTCTAGCCTGAAGCTGCCAAGATCTTTCCGGCCGTTATTACCCATTCGTTTAGTATGCATTGGCTTTTGCCCACAAGGAGAACCTCGGAATCGATGCCTTATCACAGTTGTCGAACAAATAAGCGTCTTTCCATATTACTGTTTACTCGCCAGGTGAAAAAGCTATCTTTTTCACATTTTTCAACAATATAAACGGCGCCACGTCCCGTGGCGAAGGACCCGCGCATTTGGAAGTCAGTTTTGTCAGCTTGTCACCCTCCATTGACCATGGCCAGTGTCCCCTCCTACAACAACAATAGGCTTCTATACGTATATGGCTGGGTAAAGAAGAGGACAGTGTTTTCTTTTTGGTAAAAAATGGTTTATATGAGCCTTGTACGGGATCTGATAATCGTAAACGAACCCAAGGCGTGGGCGCTTTTTCAGCTCTAAGCTCGCACACCGCGCTTTTCCAAGCAAATCACAGGGCCGAGTCAGCAATTGGGCAATATTTATAGCTGGGCAGTTACGAAAAGACTGTGATAGGGAATCAATTGAGGCAATTAGAGGGCGGTGATGGGCATTAAAGGTTAGCAGAGGGGGCGTAGCGCGGCTTTTCTATAGACGCAACAAGATGAGCATGATCAGGCAGATTCTTAGATCACGGAAAACGCTTTTTAATTGAAAAGAATAAGATTTATAGAATCTTTGGCATAGGCAGGTGTTTCTAATGCGGTATAACCACACCTTGCTAATGCAGATGAGGCAAGCTTGGAAGGATTCCTTAAGATCTCCAAGTGGTGCTTTATTTTAGTTCTTGCATTATTATTTTTTTGCGAGTAATCCTTTTTCTGGAGCAAAATGCTCGCTGTGTACCATGCCAGCGTTGGAGGAAGACTTTACGAGACTTGTAATAGGACTCTGGGAACCGGGAGTTACGAGTAAATTCCCAATCCATGCATGTTAAGTGGTTGCAGACAGCCCCAAAGGCACTGTGAAGCATTTGAGTGGTGTTGTCACAAGCAAGCAGTCATTTGCATGCTCAACTCCTGCTGAATCCAGGGCCATCTTTCGGCAGTACAAGCTTGTGATTGTCAAATTTGGGGCATTTCAGCCCTGCCCTGCCCTTCGCGTGTGATTTATTCCAACGACACCGCCGAGGCTTTGTCACAAAACGAAGCTTCAGCTTGCTACTCATGCTTGTTGTTGAAGCGTTAAAAAAGCCAGGCTAAACCCAGTTTTCTATTGGGCTAGGGGGAGTGATAAGATGCGAGGGGGTTTACATGCTGTCGTTGTAGTTCGTGTTTGGGTCCCACTAATATGCAAATGGACCAGCACCACACTAGCGCTGCAGTCATGGCCTGCCCAAATCGTCAAGTCTGAAAAACAACCCTCAGCATGTCGCCTGATGCAATGTAAACTTACGTTATCGCAGAGAATAAAAGCGAGCAAAACTGTATGTATATAGTCAAGTCGTCGACTCCTCGTCGTTTTAACAGACAAAACAGCTTAGACTTCTTTGCCTCTTTTTTGTGTATGTGTCGTTTCACGAGTCCCCAACGCGTTGATAACCATCCACATGCATCTCTTTTGCGGGGGCTTCTGGCTGACTTGAAAATAGTGAACCCTTACCCCTAAAGCTCGCGCCCAAAATTTGCATGAATGTCATTTGTCCTATGCAAAAAAAAATTTGTACTTGTCGTTTTAAATTTGCGTACAAAAGCTTGGGTGAAGATTAAGCAATTCGTTGCCCCTCGAGATAACAACTATTATTTCTTACCAAGTCGAGCTCTGTCATTGGTTTAGGATACAATGAGCGTGAACAGCGAAGCGCTATAAGGGCTGAGAGAGGCAAGTTTTTTGGCGGGCTCGCATTGCATGCAAGCCCAGAGCTGGGTAAAAGGAAAGCTAATTATGGTAAAAACCTGTTGGCGGTATAACTTGCTTGTTTCCTGGTGTGGCGACTGATTGTTTTATAGAGGAAACACGCTGTGATTTGATGGTCCGAAGCTTATAAGCAGTTTCAGCTCGAGGTTTTTGGCCAAGTTTTTAGGAAAAACTGCTGGCGCCCTCACTAGACTCGGCCATGCGAGCCCGAAAGACGTTGCACATGCCACCAAAGAGCGAAAAGATCATTTATCATAGGCCTAAATGGGCTGGGTGTGAAACTCACCGTAAGTTTCTCCTATAAGACTGATTATAAAAGTTGATCTATATACAGGGCAACTCAGCATGGGAGCTTTTAACCATGTATTTTAAAAAGCCGCTTTCGAGCCCAAACATTGTGTACAGGGGAAAATGGAAGCTAAAGCGAAGTATTTTTTTTTTCGGAAAAATTATAAGGGGGAACTAAAGGGGGTTTTGGCAGGGGTCGGCTGCGGGTCTAACAAAAAGCCATATTTCATCTTGTTGAAAGCGGGCTAATTACTATAGGACTTTTTCTTCGGCTCTTCCGTACGTAGTTTACTGTAGTCATGAGAACCATGGAGGTAAATATCGAGAAGCGTAACTCCATTTGTAATTGTCCAACATCTGCTACTTTTATTTGGGAAGATCCCACTCTCTGTTGTCGACTGAGTGTAGTTTCATTGTTGTCAACAAGGTTTCTTTAGCACGAAAAAGCTACAAGCAAAAGTTGGTTTCTTGCCACCTTGCTAGGTATCTAAAATGTATACTTTTGTAGTAAATTAGAGCTCCTTAGTTTGTTAGACAGGGAGAAAAAGAGAGGGGGGGGTGGCAGACAGCCCCGGACAGAAATGGTTGAGCAGCCCAGGTCATTTCAGCAGCTGTTAAAAGGGTGGTTCGCGTTTCCAGAGAGTCAATTGCGGCATGTTTTGGGAAAGTTAATCATGAGAGCAAGGTAAGTTTTTTATATACTTTTTTTTAAAAAAAGTTTGGGCTCCTCAATGGCAGGCTTGTCTGCTAAGTTTCAGGTTATAATTTGTGGCCTGTTATGTTTGTAAGTAAAGGTTTAACATTTGGAGTCCCCCAAGGCTACACAATAACACGAGAGGAGATGTGTATTTGTCATAAAGGAAGGGGAATCACACTTGGGCGATAAGGTGGAGGTCTCCCCTTGCGCTATTTATGTTCCTCTTGCAGCTTTGGCTCCTGTCGTGATATTAAGGGGAGTGTTGCTGTATAGTTTGTGTGCAAGTTAAGGGAAACGACACAAGTCATGCAAATTAGATTCACGACACGACACAAACCCGTATCTGATAGTGATATAGCCATGTCTTATGCTTCCTGGGAAAAGTGCTCAGAGGCTCAAGCTTTTAACTTGGTAATAACAGGGCCCAGGTTAAGAATACGCGACTCTAATGCCAGTCTGTGGCCAGAGTGAAAATTTGGTACGGTATTGTGGTGTTGGCTCCGCTAATGAAAACCGGACTTGATTCTCGGTGAACCAATGCAAGTTTAGGGTGAGCCAAGCGGCAGCTTTTTCATTCTTGCTCCGCGAATACAAAAAACATTACGATTGAGACGTGTCAGCGTTTCAAAAAATCATAAGGTCTGTGGGTCTGTGGGGATAAAAAAGAAGTTTAAAAATTCAGTAAAAGACACTTTAGTATTTTTTTTAAGTTCATGTTGAGCTTAACAGAAACCAGAATATAATCGCTGCCCGTGAGCTTTTGCTTTCCTATTTCCACCTGGCATGGCAAATTAGAGGTGAGCTAGGGAGTAGCTTCACATGTTCACAATGATGGACATTTCGAGAATTGTAGAAGCGACACAGACAAACGAGCCATGACGAGAGAAAAAATGGTCGCCCTCCAAAAAAAAACAAAAGTATTTTTTATTGTTATTTTTTTTATCTCTTTCATGCTTTAAGCTTGTCTTTGGAACTGTGGCAAACCAAGGTTAATAATATGGTGACAGTAGATCCATGTCCGTGCCTTCTCCTCTCACTCAGGAATTTATCAAGTGTTATGTAATTTCGTCTAGTGTTTGTGTTTCGGTTCCAACACGTAAATCGAAGGTTCCTTTACAAACTTGTTGTTAGTAAAGAAAGAAAGAAAAAAGTTCTCAATGGCGTCACTGTGCAAAAGAGCCAAGCCTCCTGTGTGATTTGCAGTGTCTGTGGCGATGAAACATTCAGTCACAGCGACACCGGACATTTGGTTTACTAGGAAATCCTCCTAATTTCATGTCCAGAAGCTTTTGTCCGTTTTGTCCTGTGGTTGCATGTTTTTTGAATAACTAATGGGCAGGCCCACTGGGATTTTCTAGCGTAACGAACCAACTAGAAAGGGGGGGAGAGGGGGAATAATGGCTGCTGATGTGCTGTTGCTCTTGTTGCCTTCGCTCTTTGACAACAATCCGTAAAGCCAGGTAGATAACAAGGTGCTAGAGCAGGGGCTGTGAGAGGAAGGCCAAATGGATGTTATGGGTGTTGAAGATTTACGAGTTGTGGTTGGTTAGCGCCAGGTTTCCCGGGTGCAATTTGCGCTACGAAGCCAAGGGTATCGAATTTGGTGCGGCACCAGGCATAAGGGCTCAACCGGAAACTCCAATGTCATGTTGCCCTGTGTTCCCTTACCAGAAGCCACAGCAACAACGGTCTGATTAGCACTTGTCATTGGACAAACTTGCTACTAGCACGCAAACGCTTTTTTTTCTTTTTTTTAATGCTTCGCAGACACCAACTCTGGTATATAAAGGGTGTGTTAACCCAACGCCATCAATCCGGAACAATCACAACCACCAAGTAACCACCACCGTTTCTCAGTTCTAATTCAACTTGCGTATGACCGCGTAGATAGGATCGCGTGTTCTAATGCTAGTGAATTTGCTACAAGTGGGTAATTTACTTTCATGGCTTGCCCAAATCTCTCACAAGAATTAGTCCTTATTATTAGGTCTATGTCATTTTCCTTGTCGCTCTTCCAAACTTGTTATTTGTTTTTAGGATTTTGATTGTTGTTTTATATAAAAAAAAATAATAATAATACGGATGTCTGGTTCGTGTTTGTTCTGTCATGAAGTAAGCATTCCACTTTTCGATTTCGGACTCGCCAAGCTTGAAGGCTTTACTCTGAATTGGAAACCTCGAAAAATTTCAATTTTCTGTGGCGCGAAAGGTTGTCACTCCTATATAGGCTTAAGGGGAAAAGGGCGATATAACATATTCTTTGTAGGCAGAAAAGTGGAAGAGAAAAAATTCGTTTTGATTTCGTTGATGGCAGAAAAGGATGGACGACAAGATTGTTAGTGTTGGGAATAACAATGGCTTTGACAGTCGTAAATTAAGTTATCTTTTTCCTGACCATGCAATCCTTCGTCTCCTTTTCGGATGAGACCTTTTGTTTTCGTTTTGTTAAAAATAGGAGCTATTGTGTTTGTAACGACCTGGAGGGAATTACTTTTTTGGCTGAAGGAAAGATTCAATGAAAAAAAAAATGGCTTTTTGGGTGAGAGGAAAACTTATGTTCTAAGTATGGTTTTGAGTTTTTTAAGTTGTGACGTGTTTTATATAGCGTGCATTCGGGGCGGATCCCGGGCAAATTACCGATTTCGCAGCCGTCTACCTCTTTTTCTATTTTTGTCAGAAAGGCTCTTCCAGCCTCTGGAAAAAAAAGTTACCGCCGCCGTTGCTCCTACTTTTTATGTTGATGTTTCGTTCTGGGGACGTGTAGACCCATATTTGATGATGAGCGAATTTTCCCGCCATGATTTAGCCAAGAGTAACCTCACACAAACAAACCTTCACTCCAACCGGAGACATGACAACAAAAGCGAAACACGCCATAACCCATTGTGGCCTGCTTTTATTTCCTTGACAAGTGACTTTTCTCTGCCGCGCGAAGACTTTTTATTCTTCAAAGTTTTTGGAACTTCTTGCAATCATGGCCGTTCCTAACACTTCGTCACGATCGTTTCCCACCCCCGAAAGAATAGGTCTGTGTCCCCCAGCTACACTGCAACTGTAAATCACATCGGTCACGGGTACCAGAATTTCTCAAACGAACAGATATAAAACGAAACAAGGTACAAAATCTTAAAGAAGTGCTATAAAACTGGCAAGCGTACCTCTTAATTAGATTGTTGCCTAGTATACGGAAAGGTTTACGGGTTATTTCTTCCAGGAAAATGTGTCCTTTTATAGCACCTTTTATACCCCACACACATTCATTGTTGAGCCAATAAGGAAACCAAACCGAAAGCAACAGAAACCTTCTTTATTCGTAGTATTATGGTTGGAATATATTCCTTTTTAGGGTTAACAGCAGTAAAAGATGTCCCTGCCTGCTGCATTACAAGAACGGTTAATGCATGTCAAGAGAGAAGGGAGGTCACTTAACCAGCCTAATCAGTGATCCTTTGCTTCCCCTTTAAGCTTATCAGTAATCAAATTGGGGGACTCGGATTGATCCAAGTTGCCCTCTTTGTTGCATTCTGTTCTGCTTTTCTTTCCACTTCGAGTGACATGTCCCTCCTTTCTGATTACGAGGTAACAAAGACAAGACCATCGATTCATTTCATGCCAATTGACTGCTGATTGAGGGTGGCTGCTACGACAGAACGGAGTCGGGGGTGTCCTAAAGGAGCCTCGCAGGGCAACACACAGGGTGCAATACCAACAACGTAGGGTGTCCCCCTTTATCTCACTGGAATCAGCATTTCAACCCCCCGTTAACTTTATAACCCCCAGCGTGACCCAATCTGTTGTATAACTCGGGTGTCAAAGGGCGTTTCGTGTCAATGGTGTTTCATGCTAATGTCCCTCGCGTATTTTGCTTACGTAGAATGCTGTCTCTATACCACGCAGCTTCGCTTTCCGATGCTCAAAGCTTGTCCCAAAGAACTGCGTTTGAGGCAGTTTTCTGTGAAAGATTTTGGCAGCTTGTCACTGATAAGCGGGCAACAACGATGATTGCCTTTTATACTTAAACTGTCCTGCATAAACTTAAGCGTCAAATACCTTCCCATCAAAACTCCAAACGTTATTTTGTGTTATGTTTGCTAGGAGAGTGTACTGACCTTATAGATTCAGGGTGGAGATGAAAATCCACCTGTAATTAGAAGGTGTGGTATTTTTTCAATTTAATATTAAATGTAGTTGTACGGTGTCTTGTATTTGTTTCCTTTTTCCTGGTTTAACGGGTACAACTTTGTTAGAAACGTTGCGTGTGGTAGGCCTATGGCATTGAGGATGGGGAGCTAAGATTGCCACGGCGGAATGCGATTGTATAGAGAAAATGGCAAAGTGTTGGATTAGGCATCTTCTCGCTTCACATCAACTGGTAGTTTGCTCGTCTGCAACGGCCACAACTCTATTTCGCGGCTCGCTGGACCACGACGTTGGAAGCATGGCAATCTTCGTCGAGCTGGAAAGCTTTCTCGCGGAGATCCCAGCACCAGCTTCCTTCTTACTTTGCACACAGATTGAGCATCGCAGCCCTCGTCTCGATAGGGCTATTAGAGACAGATCATAAAGCACTGATGTGAACAGTTGGAACGGCCGAGCCAGTCCCAACTATATCTCGCGTGTCGTTTCGTGTATTAGAAGTGTAATTTTTTCGACGATGCGGAAGACGATCCTTTTGGGCTTGTTAAATATTTGTGAGCCACACGAACTTTAGCTTTAGCTGATCCTTGAAAGTATCATGCTATTATTACTGTGCATTACTTTCTTTAATAAGGCTGGACACGGTGCTTTAGAATGTCCAGTTCGGCAAAGACAATTTTAATTTAGCCCATCACACTTATTATTGGCACAGCAAAGGAATTCAATATGTATTATGTATCATCCTAATGGGATTATAATAAGACAAGCCAAAAAGGGATGTAGGAGAGGCCTAATAAGCAATGTGAAAGGGAGCACAGGCTTGGGCTTTACGAAAGGGAGAAAAACTAGTTATAGATGAGAGGGTCAATTACAAGAGGCTTTAATAGACGTCTTCTCACCATTTGTTTTCTGTACTTGTCTAAGCGGTACCCGAAGAGAAGAGGAAAGTGTTTTGGGTGCTAAGGTAACGTTCGGGGAAATGGCCCAGGTCTCGTGGTGGGTGCGTTACCGAGATTGGTTTGATTATTGCATGAGCCCCGTAATGGAATTGAGCAAGCAGTCTCACACAGCCAAGTGACAAGAAAGGGGCCACGACGTGCCAAGCAAGTTGTATGGTCTTCCTAGCTTGGGTAGTTAATCTTGTTGGCTTCTCCACAGCCAAAGCGAAAAGTGCACCAGCTTTGGAACACCAATGTGGGGGAAAACAAAAAAAAAGAAAGATGGATCACCTTACAGCATTACCACACACGTTAACTGCCAAATTTCTAATAGCTTCCTGATGGTTGGGAACCGCTACTGCTGGAGGCGCCCTTTGCAATTCTTATACTTAGGTTTGATAGACAGACAAGACGGATTGGCGTCAGGTTATGGATGCCTGTAATCGGGTTGTAAAAGAAAAATAAGTCAAGACCGCAGTAAAGGAATAGACGCATATATTCCTTAGGAAAGTGAGCTATGTTTCCGGCAATTCCAAAATGTTGGGTTACCTTAAAATCAACGATTCATTTTCTGGGTTAATTTAAAGCGAGAGAAACCGAAGCTACATTGCCCAATTACTCTTCGTTATATTAATGGAATGACCAAGTAGACGGGATAGTGGAGGAATCCATAGCTTTTCTATTTACTCTTGGGCAATCTGTATTATTTGTTATTAGCTTCGGTAAAATGTATTCGGTCAATTTGGGTGATTGCCGAAACCTAATCTTCAGCTGGTTTCCGTGTGGCTAAGCTCACGGAACCCCAAAATACTAAAGCTCAGATTTCCGAGCCGTTATAGTAACTAAAGCGGAATAATGGTTCGGTACACTGCCTAGTTAAAGTGGCAGGTTATGTGGTACTTTTTTGTTACGGTAAATAAAGAAGCTGATCATGCTCCGTCGCACGAGTCCGGTTTTCCTTTACACAAAAAATAACATACAGATCTCAGGTTTCGCGCATGACTGGGTTTTGGACACGACAGAGTCATCTTAGATAACGTTAGATTGATTAGGTCAGAGTTTATTAAAATTTCAAAAGGTATGGCGGTCTTATTTGATTAACTTTTTTTTTCAGGGACGTGCCTATTGCGGTTCATCAAGGGGCTGGCTGCCAGCGGCTTGTGATTAAATTTCTTTCTTTTTTTTTTTTTTTACGAACCTTAACTTGTGCACTAGTTTTTCATGATTTCCATTTAGATACTATTGTTTCCCAGGATGCGTGACTTGTTTAAAATCAGAAAAAAAGAGGGGAAAAGATATGTACATTGAGGTATCCAACTCAAGAATTCCGTTGCATTAACAAGTTACTCAATATATCATCAAATAAGAGTTTCATGTTTTCAAATTTCTCGGATTAAGGCTAATTTCTTACAGTCAAATAACTTGCTATGTACATTTTCAAAATTAATATTCGTTGGCTACCACGGAGCTTATTAATAACATTGCGCAAGAGTAAAATGATTGCAGAAGTGATAGTAAAGCTGATAATTCGGTATTGTGTAACATTCGTATTTGTCTTCTAATCGGCATTTTTATATTCTCGTACTCGAATATTTCTGACAAACTCGAATTTTCGGACCACATGGACGGAAACTTCATGGTGGTCAAGATATCAGAGTTTGCTCTTGCGACAACGAAATATGCAAATTAAGAGAAACAACAGATGTATCTGTCTCTAGTACTACCATGCATTTACGAAGTCGGATCAAACCCAGATTTCGAGAGAACCCTTGTTGAGCGTTGGGACTTGGGAGGTTAGCCGATTGCGGGAACGTACCCTGTTAGTAGTTCGCTATTCATTGCTTAAACGTAGTTCACTGTTCACTACTTATTATCTTATCTTGTAAACAATGCAGAAGGGTGTCAGCTTCTAGCATGTGAACAAAGGAAACTGTGATTAATTGTGAATGAGATTTAATTAGATTACAACCTTTATACAGTTGATAGCGCTTTGGCATCAAACTTCGCTGTGAGATGGGTGCTCGCCAAAGTTGTCGATGTAAATTTTGTTTAAGGTGCGAATTGTTTACCTGATTTTTCTTATCTTATTAAAAATCTCTGTGTAGTTTAATTATTCCATTAAGAAAACTTCATGTTATGTTATCTTGTTAAAATTAAATTTATAATTGGGAACGTTTCAGATAAGGATTCTGCTGTACTTCAGCTGTTCAAATGGATCTGTCCGTAGCACTCATCATCAGCCTCATTGTTGCCGGTACACTCTTGTCCAACATTCATGCTCAGGAGCCCACTAGTACGCCAAGCTGCATTGACGAAAGCCCAACTGAGACAGTAACCTTAAGTTATACTAGCAGCATCGTTAAAAACGGTAACTATTCTTTGGCAATTCTTTGGCAGTTCAATAGTTCTTATACACATTTTCTAGAGTACATCGTAGTGTTCCATGGCTACTACAAGTCGCGAACAAGACAAAACTTTATAGCTAGCGCTTTGAACAACTCGGGCATCACTGACTGGCGGATTAAACCGCGAAACAATCCCGCCAGCAATTTCCCAAGCGACTTCGATGTTATTGAGGTAAAGATGCATACAATCATATAGTAAAATCGCATCGTTCTATCTCTCCACGTATGAACAGTTTACTGAATCTGACAAACATGAGGGTCTGGATGCCCTGTCGGACCACCCAAGCATCAAAAGAGTGACACCGCAAAGATTGGTTCAGCGAACCCTGAAATATGCAAATGACACGGAAATAGATGACCAAGCCGGATTGGCAGACGATCTGTCTAACAATACCAAGCCATATCAATGCCCGGGCAAAGACTGTGATAGGCTTAGATGGTTTTCTGCCAGGCGAATGGGCAGATCTAGTCTATCTTTGGTAATTTTACCTTACAGCTCCCATTCTATGAATTATTTGCTATTTATTTTTCAGGGAAGTGCTTTTTGGCATTCCACTGGCAGGTACAGTAGCAGAAGACTGTTACGAGCTGTTCCTCGGCAAATTACTAGTGTTTTACAAGCAGACGCATTGTGGGGCATGGGAATTACAGGTATTTCAGTTGAAGATCACTCTTTTCTAGGCCTATTTCCTTATATTTCCTCTCCTGTGTCTTAGGAAAAGATATCAAGGTCGCAGTTTTCGACACGGGTATAGCGAAAATTCATCCCCATTTTAAGAAGATAAAAGAGCGAACCAATTGGACTCACGAAAAGACTTTGGATGACGGATTAGGGCATGGTACCTTTGTCGCGGGTGTCATTGCTTCATCCAAAGAGTGTTTGGGCTTCGCTCCTGACGCAGAGCTTCACATTTATCGTGTTTTTACCAACAATCAAGTAATACTATAGTAATGCAAATTAAACCTGTGTTCTATATTCACGGACACTATTAGGTTTCTTATACGTCGTGGTTTTTGGATGCTTTTAATTATGCCATTTTGAAAAAAATTAACGTACTCAATTTGAGTATTGGAGGACCTGATTTTATGGATTTTCCTTTCATTGACAAAGTTTGGGAACTTACGGCCAACAAAGTGATTATGGTATCTGCTATTGGGAATGATGGACCATTGTATGGGTAAACATGCCTTCTTGGCAACCCCTTTTCCTGTATTTCTCACATGATTGTATGATCATTTGAATTACGTTCAGGACACTAAACAATCCTGCCGACCAAATGGACGTTATTGGAGTTGGTGGTATCAATTTTGAAGACCAAATTGCCCGCTTTTCTTCTAGGGGAATGACCACGTGGGAATTGCCTTCCGGGTAGATTTTGTTTGTGAAGGATGTGTAGAATTAATACTTTTCTGTAAAGGTATGGACGAGTCAAGCCTGATATTGTAACTTACGGCTCTGCCGTAAGGGGATCAAGCATTAAGAGTGGTTGTCGATCTTTATCTGGGACAAGTGTAGCTTCACCTGTTGTTGCTGGGGCTGTAGCGTTACTTGCCAGGTAATTTACTAGTAAGCATAACTTTGGAAATAGTAAGGACCTCCAAAAAATCGTTTCAGTGCTGTTTATCAGCGAGGCGGTAACGTTAACCCTGCTAGCGTGAAACAAGCGTTAATGGCGTCTGCCCGGAGACTCCCTGGTGTCAATATGTTTGAGCAAGGCCACGGAAAACTGGATTTGTTGCGTGCGTACCATGTCCTAACCGCTTATCGTCCACACATTAGTCTCAGTCCAAGGTATTATGAAACGTAACAACTTTGAATTTACATATTAGTCGTTTCAGTTACATCGATTTGACGGAATGCCAATACATGTGGCCTTATTGCAGCCAGGCCATGTACTATGGAGCTATGCCAACTATCGTTAACGTTACCATACTCAACGGAATGGGAGTTACTGGAAAAATTGTGGGAAAACCGGAATGGCACCCCTATACGCCCCAGTTTGGACATTTTTTGGAACTGTCTTTTTCTTACTCGGATGTACTATGGCCTTGGTCTGGATATTTAGCGATCTCTATAGGTCAGTTGGTTTCGATATTTAATTAGTGCAATACCAGTTTTTATGTTTAACGACTAAAAAGAAAACTCTGGGATATAGTGGTGTCCAAAGAAGCTGCGCAATGGGACGGGATAGCCCAAGGTGATATCTCCCTAACTGTCGAGTCACCGCCAGGAGAGGAAGAGGAAGAACCTAGGATTTCATCAGTAACGCTACCATTGCGGGCGAAAATTATTACTACACCTCCAAGACAGTAAAGAAAAAGACTTTTTTGTGAAAGTTGTATTATTGGACTTTCAAAAAAATAATGTCTTTTGCTCACTTTCTCTTCAGCAAACGAATTTTGTGGGACCAATACCACAACCTGAGATACCCACCGGGCTACTTTCCTCGCGACAATTTAAAAATGAAGAACGATCCTTTAGATTGGAACGGAGACCACATTCACACCAATTTCAAAGTAAGTATATACAGTATATGCCGCTTATTGTGATCACTAGTTATTCGCGTCAGTCGCTTTATGAAATCAAGTGTTAAACGACGGATTCAAAATGATAAAATTAATAGCATTTTAATCGGTTATTGGAATCACACTTTCGGATATTAGAATTTACATTGGAAGAATCGTCACATTTACAGTAACGAAACTACAGTAGTGATTGCTACACGAACTTTGCACAGCGACCAATGACATTGCTTTTGCGTAGTTTTGACCAGTCCTGTCATTTCCAACCTACTACTACGCTTAGGGGAAATCCCTTCTAAACTCCCTGTAAATGAGCAAGTTATTCAGTTGAATGACCAGTTCCTTTAATGGACTGGGAAAATTAGGGATGTCGTGTTGAAAACTGGTTTAAATGTAAAAGAAAAATTGCGGCTCATTGAAAGTTATGACAAGGTAAATTTAAAAGATTTGCTACGAAGGGAAGCGGCCGTTACTTTAGAAATTCCTCAATCATCTCGATCAAAATTGTTGAAAAATCGTTACTAAATAAACAGCAGTAGGTGTAGTGAATCTAGAAAAAGGAAATGTGGGAAAGTATCATAAAGTAGACGATGTTTTGTTTCTTTGGTTTAAACAAGCCAGTTCGTTTCATGTGGCGATTAATCGTAGCATTCTGTTGCATTTTTCGATTCGATTATTAGAATCTCCGCTTAATAGAATCAATATTAATTTGACAAACGTGATCACAATAAGCGGCATCTAAAGCATTACTTGTGTTTTTAATTTCTTAAAAAAAAAAAAAAAATTATGCGTTTATTTAGGACATGTATCAACATTTACGAAGTAGTGGTTACTACGTAGAAGTGCTTGGCTCGCCGTACACTTGTTTTGATGCCAAGCAATACGGTAGTTTGCTGTTAGTGGATCCCGAAGAAGAATATTTTCCTGAAGAAATGGACAAACTGAAGAAAGATGTAGAAGAAGGCTTGTCACTTATCGTCTTCGCTGATTGGTACAACGTCTCGGTCATGCGCAAAGTGAAATTTTACGATGAGAACACGAGGTATGTCAAAATTTTCTCTTCGTTTGTGTGGTGAGAATATTAGATTCACTGGAGTGGCTCGCTTAGGCAGTGGTGGATGCCCGATACAGGTGGAGCAAATATCCCTGCCCTTAATGAGCTACTTGCCCCATGGGGTGCAGCGTTTGGGGACCGAGTATACGAAGGGGAATTCAAATTGGGGGGCCGTGACATGTATTTCGCTTCAGGTACTGCATTAGCCAGATTCCCTACTAACGGATTAGTAGTCCGGATACCACTCAAAGATCAAGGTATCTCTATTCGCAACGTCACTATTACTTGCGTAGAAATGTGCTTCGTCATAGTCGGCATGATTTTTTAGGAAATGAAGTGTTGGATGGGGAGCCTGGAGGCATGGAAGACGTCCCCATCTTGGGCCTCTATTCCACGGAGGCCAAAAGCAAGGGTGGGAAGCTGGTGTTGTACGGGGACTCAAATTGCTTGGACAATAGCCATTTGCAGAAAGATTGTTTCTGGATGCTTGATGCCGTCTTGGAGTTCGTTAGCACGGGCAATGTTCCTTTGGTTTTTCAGAATGCGAAAAGCGACGGAGTGGCTGCTTCGAGCGAGTTGCCACAACGTATGGAAGGCAACCAATTGAAACGGTAACTTTATTTTTTATTTTTTTGCGATCTTTCCTTTTAAGCTTACATCCAAATTGTAATCTTGACAGCTACTCGAAAGTCCTCAATCCGGGTTTAAGTTCGACGCAAACACGACCCATTCCAGCTTGCCCCCGTTTGTTATGGGCTCCACCCATACCGTTGAACAAGTCTGCACCAAGGTGAAGTCCGAATTCCCGCCTTGCTCTTATTGTTCTAATCTAAACCATTTTAATATGTCAGCAATTTGTACAAGTCTAACAAGTTGCTGTCGCTGGGGGTAGACGATACCCTGATCCCGCTACAAAAGCCGAACTTACCGTTACAACCCATGGTTCTTATGGAGCCCGTGGAACCGGAAAGTTGGAGCACGAGTTGGAGTGGAGTATCGAATTTTGTACAAAACCCTGTTTATTGGGCACCTTGGACGAAAATCTTAATGTCCAGCCTAACCGTCGCAGCTTTAGTCCTGTTTTATCAATTTTATAAGCACCGAAGCCGTCCTCGACGAAGAAAAGCGAGGCCGAAACGACACATTCCTGTTTTGGGCAAGGCTACTTTTAGCTCACCTTCAGTCTAAGGTCAGTTCACATGTCCTTTGCTGATAAATTTCTCTGGTTTCTTTCTTTTCGATCTTTGGATTTCTCCTTTTTTGAGGTCACTGAGAATACTTGATTTATTGCGTGCAACGGCTTTACAAGATTCCCGTTCAGTCCGTTCACTTCATAGGCGATTAATTCTTCAACACTCGTCCAAAATAGGTCATTGTTGTACTACTTCCTAGTGAAAGTGATGACTCGACAACTTTTTGTGCACGTCGAGGACGTTCACGTTATGTCGGTTTTCTTATTTCGTTTTTTTTTTTTTTTTTTTTTTTTTCGTTTTCAGTCTTTACAGGTCCATTTCAGCAAAGGAGTGTTAAGTTTTTGCCGTGGATGACAAAACCCTACAAAACCTTGGGCAGTGCAACTAGTGTGTTGACTTTGTTTATATAATGCTCATGCTCCTAAACATTTGTTCTTTTAAAATATACCAAGTCATGCCTTTCCAATTGCACGCAGTTGCGAAACATTTGTTATTCTACTTTTCGCAAAGACATACGAAAGCTTTTAGAGTTTTCCTACAAGGTCTCTGTTTAAATTTGGATACTCTAAAGGCTTTAAATGCCCGTGTGGATCCTGGATATTACAACGCAACTGGACTTCGTTTCGGGAACGGTGTTCCATACGGTGGAGGTGCGCTCCAGGAATTTTTCCCATATTTTTATCCAAATTAGGCGTTTCGGATTGAACTTCATCATCTGGATTGGAAGGGTACGACGAATCCCCTATTTTTGAAGAAAAGGGCCTAGTTTATTAGTAGGTTCTTTTTGGTAACAGCGACCATGATCTGCATGCACATAACTTTCGAACCTGGCAGCAAAAGTGAAAGCACTACGGCTGATTCTTGAGGAAGTTGCTGATGGACTGGCAACCATCGGTGGCAACCCAAAGGTTCACGGTCATTCAGAAACTTGGACAAGGCCACGAATGATTGGATGTTGGCCAAGCGGCACATCTCGTAAACTTGTGGAGGGCCAAGACGCAAACAGCCGTTCTTGGATTGTTCCAACGCTGCTAACGGCGTGTTCCACTGCAGGTGAGAGTGGCCACAGGAAGGAAAAAAGGTTTCATAATGAAGTTTTGTTTACTGGTTAACACTACTGAAACGGGAGCAAGGTAAACCGCCAATTACTTGTACGTTGGCGATTTCTTTCTGATCTATGCTAATCCGCGGTAGACTGGAAAGTGTTATGAAATAGAATATGGTGTCGTATCTCCTTGGTCCAAGGTGAGCTGGTGTAAGCCAATTACTCCACTCGTACAGGCAGGATATTGCTGGGTAGAGGCCAAATGTGCCACAGAGTACCAAGAACTCATTAGAATCAGCGTAAACTTTGCGTCGCCATTCCTCCAGATCAACGCCCATTCTGTCTAAAGCATCAGCCGGAACGATAGACCCTCCGGAGGCTGAGTTGGAACAAAGCAAAAGTCCCGTCTCTTCAAACGTTTCCCGAACGGCTGCAATCCGACAAGTAATTTCGTCCACTTGACCGAACAAAGGCGGTCGAGGCCCACGAATTTGCGCAGTACGCTCTAAGATATTCTTTAACATCCCAGGGGCATATTTTTGAAAATAAGGGAGCCATTGTGTTGAATTATCCGTGGATTCAATCAACCCGCCCGGGAAAACGTAAGTATTGGCCATAAATCCGGATTTGGCGCTTCTTTTGAGAAGCAGTAATCGATAGTCAAATCGGCCGTCTTCCACGATGTCAATTGCTGACGGTGACGGGTTTGTTTGGCTGGTTTTACTTGCATTTGTTGTAGGAGTAACTTTGGGGGTTAAATAATTTGAGCGGGCTGCTACAAGCAGGGAGGCTGCATTTCTCCATACAGGTGAGGACATGCTGTCAGGTCAAGGTATGATTTCTATTATAGTAAGACCTAAGACCTGACGCTGACGCAACCACTGCACAAAATCCCCGGTGTACAAGTTCTCAGGGGAAAATACACAACTGATAATCGTCTTTTTTTCTTCTTCTGACTTCTTTGCACCGGTGATTCTATGCCAAGTTTGTTCTTACGCACGAACACAGGAATGTCAATATTCGAGAACTTGGCAGGGCAAGCACAAAGGTTCTTCACTCTCCTTTTCAGCGACCGCCAATTTCAGCTCCTGGTTTAGAGACTCGGGTAAATCGTCGAGCATAGGACTGGTTGGGCGGTCTCTCCGTAGGGAAAAGTCGCTTTCGAGTTTTCACCTTTCCTCCTCCAGCTCCCGCTTTCCTTCTCGATCGGTCATATAAGCATGCTCACGGTCAAGGGTCGGTTAACCTGGAGAATAGCTAGAGGTAATTTTTGACTTTCGCTTTTCCGAAAGGAAAGTCAACCGCTTTCCCTTCGTTGAGCTATCCCAGGATTGTCATTATGCTGCCTTATACAACGCATCGTTTTTTATAGCATGTGCTCTTAGCAACTTTATTGTTATTGTGGACTTTCACTAAAAATGGAATCGAAATAAAATTGGCAAGTCGTGATGTAATTTCTTTCATTTTTTTGCCAACTCATTGCCGGCGAATAAACAATTTGACACATTTGTAAATTTGTAAATGTGGACCTTGGTTGGCAATCCGCCAAGGTACTCCTCTCGCATCGTATGTTCGTAACACGCGGAGCCCCGGTGTTGGTCACCACGCCCATTCGCGTCAGCTCATACACGGGATGTAGCTCGCGGCCATTTTGTGAAGGTTCTAAGCTTTGCTACGTAGCTACGAAGGTTCGCCAGCCTTCTATCATTGCTGCCTTGGCAGGACAACGACGTGTATTGGTAGTGGGTATTTCCCTTCTATAACCATTTAGCAGAATCTTGAGTGAATAAGTATAAAATTTGAAAGATTAATTGCCCGTATGTAATCAAGATTGGATAAGTTTACGCATTATTTGTTTCGTGCAACCTTCGACAACAAAGGAACTGCGTAGTGACTCAGAATTGAGAGGAGTGGGTTATTTAAGTTTCAGAGATTCCAAAATCGAATAGCTGAGAAAGAACTATTGACCCGGTGTTTCGGCTATTTTCTAAAAAGCGCTGCTGGTTTGTTTGAATATCCAAGGCAAGGTAAGCTCCAGAACAAAGACAAAGACTTTTGAATTATGACTTGGTATGTTTTGGTTGGACCTTGGAGCTTTGCTATGTTGTATACAAAAGGGGCTGCACTACCTCGGAATTGATAATTTTGGCAGTCCAGCCAAGGCCCTTTGCACCTTGGTAACACAAGGTCACTAGGCTTTACAATTTTCATGAAATTACTTGGAATGTTTCATGAATGTCATTCATTAGTGAGAAGTACCTTATTTTTCGCATGAGCATGTGTTCCCGTGTTTTTTGTGTTTTTATTTAAGTCGCTACATCTTAAATCCTTAAAAAAATCTTAAATCTGTTAACTTGTTTCCAAGTCGTCAAATCTTTTTAAAGTCACAAGTCTCGGCATAAAATCTGGGATAAGGGGGGAAACTTAGCGATTGTATAAAAAGCGCTTTGTCATCGTACTGTTTTGTCAGGATTGTAGAGCTTTTTATTACATTTCTGACCTGGAAGTTACAGCCAGTGCGGTTCCGTTTCATGAGTAAGGGGAATACTAGGGCAAATACAGGCACGTAATCTTGATGCTGTCCTATGAAGCAATGGGGGTTTCAGATAAATCGTGAAAACTATTTGGAGCGATTAAAGAACGCATCCGTTATGGCAGCCTAAAAAATTTCTTTTTTGTTCACAGTTTTAACTGTTCCGCAGATTATCGCTTGGTCCAAAATAAGTACCGACTGAGAACCTTCAGTTGCCACACCAGTCGAGATGCCTTCAGATGTGCATAGGAATTTGTCCGATGCAATGAAACTAATTATCCGTGCCCCACATCAGACAATTGAAGATGTGTCAGTCGAGTGCACAAGTACGTGGACAGTCCAGCAACTGAAAGCACACCTAGCTCAAGTTTATCCCAACAAACCGGTCAGTATATTTATCGCCTTCGCCTTCCGAAAGCTCTGTCATATTTGAGCCTCCAAGGCCGAAGATTTAATGTGCCTCTTTTATTTTCACAGGACCCAGAGGAGCAGCGACTTATTTACGGAGGCAAACTGCTGACAGACCATTGCGTATTAGCCGAGATTTTGCGACCGTTTCAGGCAGAGGGAAATTCGACTGCAAGTGATGAGTCAGCATTACCTGTGTCTCATACTATCCACTTAGTATGCTCCCACCGGAAATCTTTACCTACGGAAACATCTTTGCCTCATCAAGTAAGGTTATATTTAGGGGTAATTGTGCTAGTATTGTGACATTGGAAAGTGAAAGTCTTTCGATAACTGAGCACATGTTTTCGGACAGCCTATCCAAGAGAACTTTCTCTTTGAGGAAGAAGGAAGTTTGAGAAGTGCGAATGTAGGTCAAAGTCTCGTTCTTACCTCGAGTCACCAACGACTACTATAATAGATTTGGTTGGTTACTTTCTTCCCCGCCTCAGGCTACTACCAAACGAAAACTGGATTTCTTTTCAGCTGAACACTGTTTCCTTTATTTTGGCCATTGGTTTAGTTGATTTAGAAGCCAATCCTCTAGTAGCTTTAAATATTCTTACCAGCGTTTTCCCTTTCAAGGTTCCTCTGACGGAAACTATACCGACAGAAAGCCTACGGCAAAGAAGACCTGCTGCTGCTCCTTTGCATCCTATTGCGCCAGACACTCCTTTATTAGCTCCGAGCTACCCATCTTGGACCACTCCAACCTCAACTGCTTTGCCCAGCTCAGATTTAATGGCTCAGCAAGCATTATGGATGCAGCAACATTATGTCCAGTACTTGACTCAATATATGCAATAGTAAGTAAGCGGGAATGGCCCTTCTAATTGTGGGCATCCTTATACTTTACCCGTTTGTCGTGTTTATTTTTGCAATTTCTCTTTCAATTGAGTTTGTTGGACTTGTTTTAGTATGCAGATGTCCGGTTTACCTGGGTTTGTGCCTCAGCATCACATGAGTCAAGTTACACCAAACTCAGTTAACGCAGTTCCCGTACCGGAAGAGCGACGACAGGCTGGGGATGGAAGAAATGATGGACCAGGTTTCTATACAGCTTTTTAAAAACATCAAGGGTGTCTAAGTTTACTAATATGGCGGGTATGACACAGATTTGGGTGCTGGATTGCTTGGACCGGGTGTGGAAGGGAACCAAGTTGCTGGGGAAGAAGATGCCGGTTTGCGAGTTGCAAGGGATTGGCTGGACTGGATGTATTTATGCTCGCGACTGCTGATTCTTTTGGCCATAATCTATTTCTACTCGTCGCTGTCTCGATTTTTGCTCGTTTTCTGCATTGGATTCTTCGTTTTCTTGTAAGTATATTAGAGCGTAATCGATTTTTCAGATACAGTGTTGCGGTATGAGGGTCTTAACAGTTTTATTTATTATTATTGTTGTCGTATTTTCGTCTTTTCGAGAGGATTTAATTCGATTTGCTGTCTTTTTAGGTACCAAAAGGGCTTTTTCCGACCTCAGCGTGTCGCTCGCTTCGATTCTATACCTGTTCCTACGCCTCAACCTGTGCCCGCCGATGGTGAAGAGAATAACAATAATGTTCAAGAAGAAGCCTCCGCTCCAGAAGAAGCTGTACCTGTGCAAACGTCACCGTCAAGTGCGGCTTGGTCTGCCTTAGTAGGATTCTTTACTTCCTTAATTCCTGAAGCCCCTCCTGTGAACTAGTTCCTGTATTTAAGGGTGGAAACTTGGGTTTCTCGTTTGTATACTTTCAGATAGGTTTTTGCAGGGCTTATTGTAAAAGAGTGAGATTGAGTATTTCCTGGATTGTTCAAGTCCTATCTTTTTGTGGTTGGCCGTAGGCCAGTAGGGGAGAGATAGATTCTTTATAGTAGCATAGGCTTGTTGCCTGGAAAGCTTTAGTCATGCACCTTTTACGAGATGAAAGAGGTAATTGCCTATTTTGTGATGTCTGGTTTTTAAAGTCTATTTGGCTTTTCTCTTGCTGTATATATTATGAACTTAATTAAAAATGAACTTGCCGCAAATTTAAAGTTTTAGGCTTGTATTATATAGGAATGCAACTCCATTTCAAGTTAAAGCCACGGTCAACAATCTTTCATTCACCAAATGCGATGGAAGGGCAAAATAGCCAATCCTAGTGCTGTGCAGGGTGCTCCATACGTAATCTGTTAATGAATGACAATGACAGACTTCATATTATTTGACTTCAGAATAATACCTTGTCCTTGTGGCTCAGAGTTTAGAACTCGGGTTGTTTGCGTGGATGTAATGGTACAGAACCACCAGCAAGAATATGCTTACACCAAGGACATTGGCGAAAATAGCAAGCTGGATATCGGTAATCATGATGAGATATGGATTTCTAAGAAAAAAAATTAATGGATTAAGTAACAGACTTTTTCTAGCATAGTTTATAACAATACCAGTGTCTTTTAGCAATTTGACAGTGGAAGGCCAATCTAAACACTAATAAACAGACACGTCAGTGTTGCCATGGTAACAGTATGGAGTCACCCTAGATGTCGAAGTGAGATGTCTTGCACTAATTTTAATTTAAATACAGTTATGAGCATGTTTTTACTAGCTCTTATCGTAACATTATTAGTCTTCTAATTAATTAGTAAATAAAAATATTCTCGTGCTTGAATTCACAGTTTGGACCAATGTTAAGGTTCGAGGATTACCTCTTAGCCCTATCCGAAAATCGTTGACGCCTCTCATTCGCGCAGCGGAACTTGCTGTGTGTAGACTGTAGTGATACAACTTGTTAGCTGGGCAAGTCCCAGCTTATACTATCGTTTGGCGTGCCAAACCTCACGTGCCAGTTTAACGTGGGAGGTGGTGCGTAAGTTGT
>JAGJRP010001886.1:0-10189 GCA_022832235.1 Lepidurus couesii | reverse complement strand
TTTTTTTTTTCAATTAGTGTCATGTACTGTACTGTACTCAAGTACAGAACTTTGCTATCAATCCTGTATCCCTTTCCTTTTTTTCAAGCACTTTCAAGTACCGTACTTTGGTACCAATCTGTATCTCTGGAGAGGAAATAGACGAAAAATGTGAAGATTAGCTGTGGTCGACATGCCTCGGCAGGTCGGCACAAATTTCATACTTAAGTCCTCGCCTTCCGGCGCTTTGGAACAGAGTTGACGAAGAAGTAATTAATCCTGCGCATCACGAGCAGAAAATCAGTGGTCAGAAAAAACCGCCTCAAAAGCTGATGGAAAAATAAAAAAATAAATCCCAAGTTTAACCCGTTGGGAAAGTTATGACATCACAGGAGTAAGACGGCTAGGAGACCCACGTATAAAACCCGATCAAGACCTTCGTTTTTCTTCCCTTTGTGGACAAAAACGATGACTTGATTCGACGGAAAAAGTCAAAGAAACAGGCGGGGCTGGCGGGGCGAACACGGCTAGTGCTGTATACAGAGCAGGGATCCCCAGAAAAAAAGATCGAGGAAATGAGAAGCTTATCTTCCATCTTGGGGAAGCCAACCAAAAAGCTTAGGTTATATGTGTGTGTCTGTCTCAAGACTCGAGCATCCTGTCTCCTCCGCGAGATTCCCTCGTTTACTGTTTACCTCATCTTTTCCAAGTCATACTTCCGCGAACCTCGTTATCTCACCCTCTTTCTTTCCCGCTCAGAAAAAAAAAATCGGAAAAAATAGCAAGAAACCCCTCTAAGCTGGTTTGCATACTACTAAACAGCGACCTATTGCAACTTGCAAGCAGTATGAGATGCACGGTTAGGATTGCCATCTACCACGCGACGAATAGGAGGTGCAAGAACGTCTCTTTCAGATAGCTTCGTACTTGCTAGTCCCATGGGTGACATCCGAATTTTTTGCTCTTTGATTGCTAGCGTTCCCCTTAACATTGGTTAGTTACAGGGAAAGCACGTCACTTTTTCCCTCGTAAGGGTGACATACGAGAACACAAGCTTTAGCAAGTATAGACGCCAGCACGCAAAAAAAAAAAAGAAAAAAAATATTGCATGTAACCTGGAAGTTAGTCTAAGGGGGCCGCCGTTCCGCTCCCGTTCTCGCACCAGCAACACCAAACGCCCCCAAAAGCTTCCTTTACTTCATTATAGTCCTGTCACTGTCAATCCGGGAGTTAAGGGTGTTCTTCCTATACCTAAATTTATCTGTTTTAGGTAGCAAACCCTCAGCAGGAGTCGCACTTTAGGACTATACACAAAGACTTTTCGCCAGAAGTTCGAGACAGGCAACGTCACTTGACGTTTCGTGACTATTAACTCGTTGTTCTTCTACACCAACCCCATTTTCTTGTCTCAATCACCTTACGACTACAATCTGGAAACGACAACAGCCGCGCTGCTCCCCTATGAGCAAACAAACAAGAGTCTGGGGCGCTTTTAGCCCACTTCTTTCTTTCCCATCTTAGCTGCTAATTTTCTCTCCACTGATGCTCGTGTCTCCCAAACCACATTTCATTTCCAATTATCTTACTGAGGTTCTGTAAGCCCATGTTTCCTCATAGCGAGACAAGAGCTAAACAATGCTCTGACCCAAAATAAGACAATTAGGTTTTAGGTTTCAGTAGCCCCCCTCCTCCCCCCAAAAAAAAGAAATAGTAGAAAAAAATCCTCTAATTTCTGGAAAGAAGTCGCAAATTTGCTCCAGTATCTCGAGATGCTGCGTCATTTTCTGGACATCAAACTCCCAACACAGTTGCCTTGGAGAAACCAACATAAAAAAAGAGAAAAAATAGAGAAAAAGGCCATTTCGTGTTTGTGTGGGGTGTCTCCTTGCTCCCGAAAGCCAAATCCCTAGACACTTTTCGGCTAGAGCATTTCGGTGAGGCGGGTGGAAAACCCGGCAACACGGAAAAGTACTCTACCTTAGCGTCCTCATCGGCATCAGGCTTGACACGTCCGGTGTTCTCCAAACAAGCACTGTCTTCACGGTCTCCCGAACCAAAAAGCCTTTTATGCCGCAACCTTCTTCTTTTCTCTTCGTCTTCTCGTCTTTCCCTCTCGCTCTCCATTTCTGAATTGTGCTTCTCATTTTGTGTCTCGGTCTCCCAAACTACACGCGACTGCCTGTTCCCCGGGCTTTCTTTGCTCGGTCGGTTTCAGTTTGAAAGGGCCTTCGAAAAAAAATGCGAGAAAATGGCACACACCAGTAAAACCAGTAAAACGCACCTTATATATCTAACGCAAGCAACTCTGCCTACTCATTCAATAGTCCATGCAGAAATGGATACAAGTTGCAGCTCTAGGAACTAGCACGGGCAAAGCACTAGAGCAGCAACAGTGGAGAAGCAAGATCGTTACAGAACTGGACCGTGTCAGGGGAGCCTGGGTACTCTTCCATAAAGCTGGATGCCAGGAAGTAGTACTTTTAGCGCCAAAACTCACCAAGTTCACTCCAGCTTGCTCTAGCTAAACCCTGGCGAATTTGCATAAAGTTGCTTTCGAAAGCCAAGACTTTTCTAGCAAATCCTTGCGGGAAAAAACGATCATCTTAGCACTTTGCGCAATAAAACAAGCCGTCTTGACTTGCTTTTAAAGGGATGTAGACACAATAAGGACGACTGACAAAAGCACTACGATGTACCCGACTAAGGACTACAAATCCTAAGCTAACTTAACCTAGTTCTTAAGTCGCGTCGCCCTTATGTCACTATGTCACATCGCCCTTATGTCCTTGTGTCGCGTTGCCTTTTAAAACTCGCTCCTTGACGGAAAATGAGCTATAGTAGTATGTCGCGTCGCCCTTATGTCCTTGTGTCGCGTTGTCTTTAAAAACTCGCTCCTTGACGGAAAATGAGCTAGTAGTATGTTGCGTCGCCCTTATGTTACTATGTCGCGTCGACCTTATGTCACTATGTCGCGTTGCCTTTTAAAACTCGCGCATTGACTGAAAATGAGCTAGTAGTAGCATGGCCGTAGTATGTACAACAATGAAGGGTTGATCTACTGGACTACACGTTCTGACAAGACAAGTACTAGAGTGTCTAGAACAACTTTAACGGACACGTGACTTTCGCCTTGAAACTAGGGCGGTTGACGCAAGGCTGCCAGCCATTATCATTAGGCCAGCTAAAAAAGAATAATCATAATAAAACTCCACGAACGTTTGCTGTCCCTCCTTGTTGTTTGTATACACGCGCACATAGTAATTAAGCAATTAAAAGATATACCTTGTCTGTCTGACTCACCGATGTATCCATGGTATCCGAGAGCGTTGTTAACTGTTATAAAAATGGAAATATGTGATGCATCTGTGGCGTCACGACTGAAATTTTCGATGCCAGTAATTCGTGAACGGCTAGTCAGACCAACTTGAAACAGAAGTTCATCGTATCTTACAAATATTTGATTTATTTCAACTATAAGTATCCATCAAAATCTGAATACGTAGTTTTAGTAGCTATTGCTATTGCCTTTAAGAGTCCAGCTGTTTGAGCTGAACAGCACAGCCGTTCATGATATTCAAAAAGGGACAAAAACAGAAACCTTTTTGTGCTAACAAGCCATCTGCATAACTAGGCTACAGTATAAAGTCCTCGCACCCGTACTCGTCGTGTATAAATACAGCAACGATTTATACTTGCAAAGAAAACTTGAAAAGAAAAAGAACAGCCCGTCACTTCCGTAAACTTTTGCCAAAAAGGAAGCGAATCTAATAAAAGGCTCTTTTCTCATAAGCTGGCAACTGGAAGATAAAAAGTACCTTTGTTTTCTAAATTTGGGGCCGGATATTACCTCCAGCTTCTCTTCTCTTCTCAGATCGTGGAACCTCAGAATAGAAAGGGAAAAAGACCTTGGATTTCTTTTTCTCATACTCGATTTCGATCAACTCGCTCAACTCGCTAAGAGAACAGAATCTGACAAATAACTTTCTGTTTCTAGCACGTGCATGCAAGTACCGCCTCTCTTCCAGCTTACGGACCGGCCTATACTTACTCTAAACTAGAGGGAATTCCTTCCTCCACACTCCAAAACTTGACAAGCAAACGAGAAGTGAAAGGGCTGAAATAAATGCTAATCGCGACGCTTTCGGCACTTCATTTGAGATACACAGGAATGTGCACAGTGCGCTATTTCGGTGGGCTCCATTTCGCCCCACACTAGAGCTCAAAATGAGCAGAACGTTGCGTCATCCAAACTTGTTTTCGCAGCTCAAATTATCTGCTTTGCTAGTTACGCGGGCAGATTCGACACCTGATCCCTCCCATTCCTTCTACACCTACACCCCAAATTTCGCGAACTCCCTCTTGCCCCTAGTATGGCAAGACCCCCCTCTTGCCACACTATACACTTACTACCATCACTACACCGACATATACGTCAAAGAGAAACATAAACACACGCAACCCCAAGAAAAGCGGCTTAGGATATCGATCCAGAAATAAGGTAAGGGGGGAGTAGGGAGCGAAAAGAGAAGGTTGCTTAATGACTGCGTTAACGCTAAACCCCAGGCTTTCCCATTGGGGAAAACTAGTCCAGTTTTTCTTTCCAAAATCCACTGTCATCCATCTTAAAGCTGCTGGTCCTTCCCTGCGTGTTGGAAGCTGCAGAAGTTGGCGTTGCCGGCTACATTTGCAACGCGAAAAAACGTGGCAGCAAACTGTGTTCAACCTTCAACGCCTTCAGACTCAAAAAATCCAAAAGGAGCAACGTGATTTTTACTCTCGCCTTCGTTAAACCTAAAAGGCACCAGAAAAGTAATCGAGTCAACTTCTTCACTAGTTCCCTACCGTGGGAAAAGCTACACCTAATAAAAAATGAAATAAAAAAAAATCTTTTCTGAGGAAACTGCTGACTGCATTCGCAGCCAACAACATTAGTTAGAGGTTTTGCTCTTGCTCTCTTGTTTCCTAAAAGCTGACAATGAGATTGTGACGTGACTTCGAGAATGGGAAGGCTAGTAAAGAAATACTGTGCGTTCAACTCAACGAGTTAAAGGGAAAAAATAAATACAATAAAACGAAAAACAAAAACTGTAACTCGATCATCCCATTCATCTGCGAGTTACAAGTAACAGGAAAATATGAAAACAGGGAGCAAACAGAAGCGACACTGGGAAATACCGGAAATAGGAACAGGAAGGGAAAGGAGAAACATAAGAGAGTGAGAGAGAGAAATATCGAAGCTAAAAATCACATTTACTCCTCCAAAATGAGGCGTGTTCACTTGAAGCGTCGTGTTTTCTCGCCATAAATTAAAGCTGTTGGAAGAAGCCAGACATTTGGCCAAAGAGGCCTGGGAATTTATGAGACTAAATTGCCGAAAAGCGTATGAGAAGAGCCCAAGTTTCTTTTTCCGGCGTACACAACGCAACAAGACATACGGAC
The DNA here is from genome assembly GCA_022832235.1 of Lepidurus couesii. Classification (NCBI taxonomy): domain Eukaryota; kingdom Metazoa; phylum Arthropoda; class Branchiopoda; order Notostraca; family Triopsidae; genus Lepidurus; species Lepidurus couesii. Next base: position 4,771 of record JAGJRP010001886.1, on the reverse strand, counting down.
AAAAAGGTCCTCCAAGATAAATCTATTCATTTGTCAAGTTCTTTTTCGTCGAAAATAAAACTTTAAAGAATACACAGAAAACAGCAGTACAGATCAACCAGATTTAGATTTTCCTATCCGTACTTGCACAGCTGAAGGAAAACGACCTTGTCAATCTTAGCATAACATAATAAAATAAAATAAAAAACAACAAAAATAAAAGTAAATTAAAATTAAACAAAAAACACAGAAAGCAAGGTTAAAGATCGACCAGATTGGCCTATGGGTGCTGGTATAGCTGAAGGAAAATGACCTTAATCTGAATAAAATAAGATACAAAATAAAAAAANAAAATACATAGCAAGAGTACAGATCGACCAGATTTTGCTATCGGTGCTGGTATAGCTGAAGGCAAACGAGTTCTCAATCTGAATAATTTGCCTCGCTTTTGATTGCGTTACATCTATAGCTCCAGTGCAGCGTACGAAAGGGATTGTCTCTATGTTCAGAGCAAGAAGGCAAGAAAAGCGTCAAGAAAGTTGGGTCCTTCTCACAGTCAGCGACAGCCAACTTTATCTTCGCGTTTCTTATTGCTTTTTTGCTCTTGTTTTGGGATTCGCTAACAGGTCCTTGGTTTCCCGCCTTACATAAATAAACAGGCGGGACGCGTTTGCTATCCGAAACCCATACATCCATTGCCGGCTTTAAAACTTGTTTTTTTCGCCACTTTTTTTGCCACGAGTTCTTCTGTGATGGGCCAATGCGAGCCCTTTGAGCGTAAACTACAATTCATAAAACGGTGCGCGATCCTACTGCCCCATAAACAACTTACTTGCAAGCGAACAAGTCAAAAAGTCATATTCGTTTTGCTTTCCCAGACCCTTCTAAGCTTAATTTTGGGGGGTATCCTAAAAAGAAAATGTCATCTTCATACGTTCCTTCCCCTGCCTCACAAATTCTCCAGGCGCCCAGTGCCCAGTGTCAATCTAACTCAAACAACCGTTTATTTTCCTAATTTACGAAGGGAAAAAATGGCAAAAAATAGAATGCATGCGCGTCATTTGAAGATGGTCGAACGACACTAGGCGAGCAGGGAGCACAAGTACAGCCAGAGACCCAAAATGCCAGGCTGTCTTGTCGGGTATAAAAGTTGCGAGTATAAAGAGCTCAAAATAGCGTTCTCGCCCTTCGACTTGAATCCCTGCTTTTACAGACCCTTCTAATAGTATACATACTAAACCAAAAGCCAATCCTAAAGTCCTCCCAACTTGATGAAAGTCAAACACTGTCGTAGATCAACTCCAAGATACAAAAATTTCCGGTATAACCCCAGTTTAGTGACTCCGCCTTCTGAACCATCTCCGTTTTCGGCCCATAATAAATCCTAACCACGTTTAACGTGACATTTCCTTCTTATAATTGCTTTGCAACCCAAACAACTAGTTTTCGTGCAAACATAAATCGAACGCAGAACATAAACTTGCTTTAATAAAATTCACCAAATTATAAACATAAATTTACATCCTTCGGTCTAATGAATTACAAGCTGACTTTGAAGTTTCGAACGACCACAGCTCAACCACACCGCTCAGATTCAGCAGCTACTTCATTACATCAGACACAAAAGCACGTCTCAAACTCAACTCGTTCAACTAAGAATCGCTTAAGAATAAAAAATCTCACATTTTCCGTATGTTTCAATGGTTTAGCTCCAATACGGTTCAAAAGCCGATAACTGTTAAACTAATACGTACACTAGGCGGGACGCTAATGTCAATGAAATGTCAATCGAGCTCAACTAGGCCCAGAACGGCGAATTGTTGACGGAGTCCAGACGCCACTGAAGGTTACTTTTAATTAAGCTTAAACCTTTCCGATTCTTATTATTTACCCTTAAGGCGTATGTGAAGGTGTAGCATTTTCACATGGTTAAACACTTTCCCGTCAGAAAGTCTTTTCAACGGCAAAGGATGGACGTTTTGGCGTGCAAGTTTGGCCAGTGAGAATGTTTTTACAAGAAAAAATATTGAAAATAATTGTTTTGGAGAAAAAAAATATTGAAATAATGTAGAATACGTGCTTCCCTTCTATCCAGATCGCTCACTTGTTATATTTTAAGGAGAAAGAAAACTATTGAAGCGAAAAGGGATTCTTTCTTTCATATCCGTGTTGTTTACTTTCCAAACGTGCTGTACTTGGATAAAACTTTTTACGAAGTGACAAAATTTTCTTATTTGTCAACTTGCGCTTAACTTAATGAGCATGAAGGTGTCGACCCGAGACTTTTAACTGGAATTAGCTTATGTTAATTAAAAATAAGAGTTGTAACAACCTCATGAATTGGAAACAATCAACGGTTAATGCTCATTAACCTGAACGGAGTTGTTTCTAGACGATCACTTAAGTTGAATTAACTCAGGTAGGAGTTAATTGACAATAACTTGTCCCGTCTAGCCTAGGTGCTAAACTAAGATCTTAAAATTTAAGCCGATAGTTGTTAAATTTGTTGTTGCTTTGCGAGTCAAAAGAGACGCACACTTGTTGACTCTAACGACGCTATATAACGACAAGTTTTGCAAGAGGAAATGTTATTAAACGCTTAAACGAGTCCATGACTTATCTTATCATCACGTATGAACCACTAACCATTAGGTCTAACAAAAACAGGAATGATTTTAAGGCGAATATCAAATCATGATTAACAAGTTTCCAGTTGACCGAAGTACGGCCTACACAATCAATCCTAAATCATAACCTAATTCCAAAAATAACGATTATACTGGATTTGATAGCTAGAAAAATGATCTACACAGCCATATTTCTCAACCAAACCAAATGTAAAACAAATCCTTCTGCACCATCCTTCACCGAAACCAACAGTTAATCCTCCACTCCATGGCCAAGAGGTCATTACGCCGGTGTCTTATGCGCGATCGTATAGTCGAAGAAGACCGAAGAGTTTCGTTGTGGCCACACACTTTGCCGTCAGCGCTCTCATTAACGATTATAATTATACGCATCCGGATGACTTCTGGTTTGGACAGGGGGGGGGGGGCTAAGGGTCTCTCTATTTCACGCACCACTCATGCTTTTCCTTCTCAGAACTTCTCAGAAAACCTTGACTTTCCGATAAGTATAAAGTATCCCCGCAAAGCACACAACCTCTAATGAGTCTTGGCAAAGACGAACATAACTACGAGACGCACGTTGACACTAATGCGAGTGTATACGTATAGTTGCATGACTTTTGAATATTGACGTGCGTGACTAAGACGTGACTAATCATGAAAACTCGGGAAATACTAAAGAATAACGCCATCGAAAACTGTTCCAAACGGTTTTCATTCGATTTGAATATTCTCCGTATAACCAGGGATTACCGATAGAGCTATGGGGCGCGGCAATGAAATAAAAGTGGAATAACGGCTCGACATTCTTGTGGCCAGTGAATGGAATGACCACCTCGTAAGGTAGCCACTAAGTTCTGCTTGGTCAATCCCTCGTAACCTGACTCGGCAGGATCAAAGAAAGCGATCTCCCCTTCCCCTTATACGTCTCATCCTTGGCCGACGCATATACGCTGTCGCTTTTTACGTCCCCTGCACTAAAATGCTTGCTTCCTAAGATTACTGCCAAAACACCAACCCAACGGGAGCATGGCGCTAGAAAAAAAGGGACTTGACTAAGCTCTTTCCAATCCGAACACAAACTTTGGGTCTTTTGCGTCCACTAGTTTGCATGGTGAGAGCGCATCATTCGTTCCCCCCTGGAGACCTTACGAGTTTACAACCTTATAGCAGCTTTCGGTAAGCAAATAGATCCGCGAAGACGCGAAGAGTTTGAACCTTCTACGTTCTACCTATTTTTTTAAATATATTTTTTGTTATTGACTTAACCCGCCTTGTGATCTTATACCTTGAAACGGGTAAAATGAACTGGGTGGGAGTTTTTCTAAAAGAGGAAAAGATAAACGATATTAAATGGTGATACGCACGTACCTCGCCCAAATTATCAAAGCCATGTTTGGATGCTATGACATCAGCCGCAGGTTTTCCGCCTTGGACGTGCACTGCCCACTGATCCGAGTAAATAGGTGAAGGTGAGGAGGACGCATGATTTTGGTGATGGTCACTTGTAGTCCAGGTGTCAAGAGTTTCAAGGTCCAAAAGTTGTGATGCTGGAACTTGGCTGTTAGTTGTGGAATTCACTGGAGGAGAATGAGAAATACTGGTCGCGTTTACCACCACGTCGATCACATACACATGGACAATGCAAAGACACAGGCGGCCAAGGTAACTGGAAGTCCATCTTCGGCCCATCCTTTTATACTGGCTTCTTCGTTTTTCGCGTTTGCCCTCGGAATTCCGTGTCACTTGGGCTGCAGAATCCGCTCTTCACCGCAGCACCAGGGCCCGCTGCAGACACCGCAACACCACGGTTCCTGACAAAGTACACACAAAAAGAACAAACCAAACGAAGCATGTGAGTTCACAATAAAGAGTCAATTTAGAAGTCATGGAATGGCTAACGAATTTTGTATAACAAAAACCTTTTAAAAGTACGCTGTGAAGTGAGCGAGACTGAAAAAAAGGCTCGACATCAACCTTAAGCGTGGTTTACATGAACAGGGGCGTCTTAGTCAGCTTAGACAACTTACAGCTTGCGCATGCGCAGAAAAGGCGAAAGCGCTGACTTAAAGGGGGACGTCAGGTGCAAAAAAATAAAAAAATATGTTGTAGAGGAGACCAAATGAAGTGATCTGGCTGAAGAACCCCTATGTCAATTATGCATA
>JAGJRP010001884.1:0-10207 GCA_022832235.1 Lepidurus couesii | reverse complement strand
CCCATGGGTGGAGCAATTGTAAACTTTTGCTTATAAGCGTTCGTTTTGACTCAAGACTTTCCAAGTCGACTTCGGTAAACTTTCAAACTTTAGACTAAAACGAACGCTCGTAAGCAAAGTCAAGGAAGTCTGGTAAGTCTTAAGTTTAAATCGACGGTGCAAAACGAGCGCGGCTCAAGTGAAAGACCTCAAATCCAGTAAAAAAAACAACGAGAATATCAACAAAGTAATTGAATGTGCTCTAAACCTATATACGCTTTTGGTTTAAATAGCCTAGTTTTCTAAAAACGTATCAGCATAATCTCCCCCCCCCAGAAAATTGCTTTCTAATTTACCGTGAAGGGTATTGCGCTTTCCATCGGCTCCGATAAGGGCATCAAACTCGTATTGCGCAACAGGATGGTTCGGAGGACTTAGTTGTGCACGCCACCCTATTCCTACGTCATTCATCCAAACACAAACACAGTAACAAATCATTAATATTAATTAAGATTCATTAATTAGTTCTTTTGTAGTAATAAATACCCGTAGATTGGTCTTCCGGTGGAGGCAAAAGACCCTCAAATCCAACATTTTCATGCACTTCCGCGCCCAACAATAAGGCCACTTTAAGAAGAATGCACTGCAATTGGCGAATACCTAACAAAAGTTCCATTTAATTTTTTACAAATTATTCTTTATGACTATTCGTTTGCTTTTTGGATTTGAATGACTTTACTTATGTGATCGATAGCTCCAGCGCAGAATTTGCCAAAAAATTTCTTCGCTCCCAAAGCGCGTAAATCGTGGATAAGAAACGGCCAAAGATGCAATACATTGTTCCGCGAAAAACGATCCCGTTTTTCCAAAATGACCACTTTGGCCCCCAAAAGCTGCGCTTCAATAGCTGCACGCAAGCCACATGGACCACAACCAATAATCAACACCTATTACGCAACAAACCCAAAACCAACACGACCATAAAAAAAACTTTCTCATTAGGAATGTTTCAAAATGAGTTTTGCTCTCAAAAAGTGAAGGGAAAAATAAACAAAAAATATAAAAGATATGAAAAAGTGATGAAAAAACTAAATAATGAGGCTCACCCTTGTGTTCGTACAGGCTTTTCCCCGATTATAGACTCGATGATTGGCGCGTTTATCAAACTTGGTCCAGAGCGCCTGCGCACGCCAGGATTTCAACTTGGCCTTCAATTTCGGGTAAAAATGCGCCATATTGGTGGGTCGCATGCGTAAGACATCGCATAACCGGCGATGTAACGCCAAAATGGACTTGAAAGTGACGGCATTACAAAACTGATCAAATATATCGCCGGCCAATGCAGATTCTGGAGATACGATGGGTTTATGCGGCGCATGCTGCGGATACATGCCATACCTTGCCGCAGCCATGTTCGTTTTTAATTAGTCCGGCTCCTGAAAAAAAAAAGAAAAATAATTATTGCGGCCAAACGAAAAACCAACAGAAGAAAAGAAAAAAAACGTGAGCAAATGTGAGGCATTTTTTTGGCACTAGAAAGCGTGCCAACACGTATGTTATTCAAACCTCGCTGACTAATCGCCCAAGACGGACTTTGAAAAATATTACTCATGCATGCCTTTCGTCAGAACGTAGAAAAAGCTTTTAAAGGCTGGTTTCTTAACTTCCGAACGCAGAAAAAGAGAAAAAATACGAAAACAGGAGATTTTGTTTTGAAATAAATGAGATTAATGAGAACGCCGAGCTTTGAAGTCAGGTAAATGAAACCAGTACCAGATGCCTTTTATGGTTAAAGAACCGGTGAGAAAGTATGTTGAGGGCAAAAGATAACTGCCAAATAAGGGCAAAAGGGTATAACAAGGAGCAGGGGCCGTTATCCTTTTTCAAATCACGAAATACGTTGGAGCGTTTTTCTTTATCTTTTTGGCGTCAATGACTGAATAAAAAAGAAGACTTCACCACCCGCAAAGAATTAGAAGCGTGCTTATTTGTCTATTTTTATTACTTTTCGAATATTGGGTGAATTATAGAGCGAAATAATAAGAAAATAAAAAGACTAAAATAGTAAAGAAGAAGGCTTAATAGATTGGAGAAAATTACAGAAGAGTTTTACCTTGGGGAGTTGTTGATAATGCTAAAAATAAACTGGTTCACCGCTGAAAAACACAACACACATCCCCGCCCAAGTTACCCAACGTCCCGAGTGCCAAAGAATAAATTGCATGGATAAATGAATGGCGGTTTAAACTTGACTAATTAAGGAAATCAGCCATGGCCAGAGAAACTCGCTGATCTGATCACTGTCTAATTAACTTTAGTAAATAAAACGGGTAAAAAGGAAGGTTATTTTCGACGAGGATCTGCTTTCACGGAGCATAACAAAACCTAAACCCACGGCGCAAGTAAAACGTGTAAGGCGAACCGAGCAGTGAACTGCGAACGCTGAAACGAAATCAAGGTAATTCGTTCAATTCGAAATTCGATAGGAAATTCGCAATTCGACCTAACATTTTAAAGGGGGAGTAAGGTTTCAAAATGAAAAAATATATGTTATAGAGGAGACAAAGTTATATGTTCTGGCTGAAGAACCCCTATGTCAATTATGCATATTAACCGAGTAATTAATTATTTAGTGGCTTTAGCTCCGCCCCTTTACTCCAAAATTCAAATTTCCGTATCCTTATAACACGGGGGGACACTTGGCCGGAGACCTAGCGCCTTTACCTACTAGCGCATTCAAAATCGGACCTTCGATTCACAGGGACGGCACCATGACCTTTCTTTTGAATGCTTAACAAGTTTTTTACACCTGTTGGTTACTTCACAAGCTCAATCACAAAAAGATGAGTTTTTCTTCGCGCCGTGACTTGCGGGCTCCGCTCAACGCCATGTAGGAAGCGTTATTACCCGCAAAATGGGAACCACCGCGTTCGGTCCCATTGCCAGAGAAAGGGCTCTTGCCTGCGAAGCCGACCCGAAACTTGCCTAAAGGCTCCCAGGCGCGGATCTCGGCCCGGCAGGACGGCAATCGCGTGATGGCGCGAAGAAAAAGTGTTTTTTTTGTTTTTTTTTAAGTTTGTGAAGTAACCAAAGCGTGTAAAAAACTTGCCAAGCATTCAAAAGAAAGGTCATGGTGCCGTCCCTGTGAATCGAAGGTCCGATTTTGAATGCGCTAGTAGGTAAAGGCGCTAGGTCTCCGGCCAAGTGNGTCCCCCGTGTTATAAGGATAGGGAAATTTGAATTTTGGAGTAAAGGGGCGGAGCTAAAACCACTAAATAATTAATTACTCGGTTAATATGAATAATTGACATAGGGGTTCTTCAGCCAGAACATGTAACTTTGTCTCCTTATAACATTTATTTTTTCATTTTGAAACCTTACTCCCCCTTTAAAGAGAGGATGTTTTGAAGAAGTAATCGGTTCAATGAAGGTCTAATTCTATCATACTTCTTGATCATTCACTTTCTATGCCGCCCATTCCAATATGATCATGTAAATTCCTGTTTGGTCCAAAGACAGCCCGATAAAATAGACAATGGCATCTATTGAGAAAGCAGCAGACGACGATGCAGATGTCACTCCGCCTGTCGTCTTTAACCATAAAAAGAACGATTCTTTAAAGAAAAATACTCGAGGCCGCTTAGCAAATTTCTATGAAACAGAAATTTAGGCTTAGTACGTTAGTAGAATCAAAGAAAATTCGTAGGTAGAAATAGAGAGCTTATTTTTAGCGCCATCTAGTGATTGAACTTTAAAACTACCTATCTGTAAACGTTGCTTGGTCTTGTATTGCTTGGGCTTTTAGAAGCTACTAAAAGACGCCTTTTCGGAGGATCGGATTTACCAAAAGCTAACCGATCTGACCGCTAACCGTTATGTGGGGTGCTGTGGGTATGTCGTAGAGCAGGTTCTGTTTGGGAACGTGGACTAATGAATATTGAATTTAACTGACATTAAGTTAGTTTTGGTTAGGTTAGGTTAAGTTAGGTTAGGTTAGGTTAGGTTTGGTTAGGTTAGGTTAGGTTTGGTTAGGTTAGGTTAGGTTTGGTTAGGTTAGGGTAGGTTTGGTTAGGTTAGGGTAGGTTTGGTTAGGTTAGGGTAGGTTTGGTTAGGTTGTAGGTTAGGTTTGGTTAGGTAAAGCTAGGTTAGGTTAAGCAGGGTTAGGTTACGCTAGGTTAGGTTAGGAGACCCGCTCCGAAAATGCATTAAAAGGAGCGCCTAAATGCCCGAAGCAGACAGCTTGTGGATGTCATCCGAAAAGGCGTCAAGAAACGTACCCTAATCCTAATGCTCCTGCAAATTCTAAGCTTCATATTCGCTTTCTTTACCAGGAGGTGGCACCACATGTTGGGGAATAATGGGGCAAATTTCCTCCGAATAGGCGTCTTTTAACCTCTTGTTGGGCTTTTTTTGGTGGCGTATTTGGTGCGTTTAATAGTTTTTGACACTCCACGGTAACTTTTCTAGTATTTATTCGGCTATATGTTGGAAAGCCAACATACAGTAATATAGAATCAAAGTTTGTAGAAAGTTCAGTTTTATTATTGAAAGTTGTAGTGCTATTCAAGAGATGGCGATGCAAAACGAGCGCGAGCCGCTCATTTTTTAGAATTTCGAGCGACTAAGCCAGCCGCTCGCGAAAATATGCGACCAGCGCAAGAGCGAGCGCGCTAAAAAAAGACAAGCGATCTGTTATTACCATGTACTACAAGTACTAACAACATTAGACCCTTCCTTTCCAAGATGCCCCAAATCGGCGGCTGTTGGGACGAAGCGAGTAATCGTGGGTATAATATTGTAGCGGTTCGCGGAATACGGAATACCGTCATTTCCCCCAAGATGGCGATAAAGGACAATGGGTGAATTAATGCAATTCCACTAGATTACTAAGAACTCGCAATGAATCTGTATAATTTCCCAGTTTATTTCATAAAGTATCACATAAGTCTTTCCATAAGTAAAGGTCCTCACAAAAATTTATAGCTCTCGTCGGTTATTGACTTCGTCCGTATAAAAAATGGAGTCTGACAAATGAAAATTGACTTTCTCTTGAACCCGTTTGCAACCCGTAGTCGAGTAAACTGGATGTTCTGGAGGCCAATAGATTAAAGTCTCCGCTACCGTCCTACGAAAATATGCACATTATTACATTAAAATACGCATTATTTCAGTTATCTTAATCAACAAATGTATGTTCATCGAAACCGAATAAACTTACTGCCAATCTTTTTCCGTTCCATCAAATCTATCTTTTATGCCAATCTTATCTACTTGGTCTGTTTTCGATCTTCGGCGAAAGGCATCTCGGGCGCACATTTTCACGTGACTTTTCTCCAAGGGAAGGAAAGGCACATAAAGGGTGATTAAATTGTACTCTACCAGCGCAGTTTTCTGATAACCACCTAAACTAAAACATATTAATCTACGACCAAAATGGGCGTGAGCGAGGGATAAAACGTACCCACTTCATTAAAAACGCCCTTTTGAACCATTTCTTCAAAATCTGTATATTTAAGCTCAGCTCGGGGCACACCTTCTCTCCATTTCTGGTAGACAAATTGCGTTATGGCTTTCCCGCCAGCATTGCTCAGGAGTACAAAAATGGCTTTTCTGGAATGAAATGAATTTCTTTTAATCATTTGCTTGTCTTTAATTATGCAAGGTACCTGTAATTGACACCCTTAATGTCCTTGTGGTAATCTACATAGGGTTTAATAGCGTCTAAAAAGCCAACGGGCATTTTGTCTACTTCATCGAATATGAACAAAGAGCGTTCGCAACCCGCGACACCGGCTTCGATCTTTTTCTGCAGTTCCCTCTGAAAATTATGGAAACTATTGAAATGATGGAATATATGTTAAGAATTATGGAAAATAATGCGCCAATTATATTTCCAGTTGGAAAGAAAGCGGAATGATAAACTAGTTACCGCCAAACTGGGGTTGTTGCCAGGAAAATCGAGCGATCCGATAAATAGATGGACAAATGAACTTTCCATTCCTCTTTCGTACAAAGATTCGGCAATAATTTTGGCCACCAAGTTTTTACCACCGCCAGTCCAGCCATGGAAGCTTAGAACCAATGCTTTTGGCGGATCTGGATCGTTCAAATGAGCGTAAATTTGTTTGACTAGGACTTCGTGAAGAATGTGTTGACCATACACAGCGTTTTGGAGGTTCTCTGCGAGAGCTAAATTTAAGACATGTAAACGTTAATCATTTTAAAATAAATAATCTTTGTTTAAAGAGAAGAATTCTGTTCTTACATAGCGAATTTAACGTTTTCACGAATGGATGTCCGCAACATTCTGTAAAAGAACATTTAAACGACTGCGCAGTATCTTTCATCCAGCGCCACAAGTCACTTTCTGCTGCCACCAAAGTAAAACATAAAAGTAACAGGAAAGTCGAACACAACAATTTCGGTGCGCATCGTTTGTTTTGCTTTGGTAACAGAAAACGCTGTCGCGCCATTGCAATTCCTTAGGTATGACGTCATCGTGGATGTCTTCTGTTGTTTCTCGGTTCAGCACATAAGCTCGCCATTCGCTCTTCTGAAGGGGAAAAAGGAATCCAGGTTGGCAGCGCTACAAGCGGGCAGAATGCTGTTGAGCATGTCAGGCACAGGCATTATACAGCAATGTTTAAAACACCCGCTCCAGGTAAGAGCGCTGTAGTACCGGGTTTTCGGAGCCAGTCACGGTTGCCGTGCTATTTACCTTTTCCGTTACTCTTATAAGCCTTTGGTTGACAGTTGCTTGGTTTGGTTTCCCGTGTTTATGCGTTTTAAATAACAAGCAACAAGGAAACTTAATAAATTGGAATGGTTTTGTGAGTGACATGTGCTGTTCAATAGGGATTATGTGTCTACCGTTCCAGTATAGGTAAACGCTCATCATTTGCATATAATTAGCATCTAAGTTTGTAATGCTAACTGTAAAGTGAAGAAAGTGGGTGTAGTATAGGTCAGCTTGGGATGGCGTCTTCGTCTTTTTTTAACCCAAGAGTTCCGCTTTTCAGCATACATTACCATTAGGCATCTTTCCTTTCCAATTTATCACCAACTAATTTTAAAACATGGCCATAGAATATGACGCTTACTTTGTTTATTTATTTTAGAATGAATGAAGATTCGGGGAGCGAATAGTTCTCGTGTTTGTGTTTTGTAAGCCGCCGTATAAGCTAAAGTAATTAGAGACTGTTTAGTTTAGAAGGTTTTAGGTTTAACTGTGAGATGACTATAAGGAAACACTTTGTTTTCTTTTTATTGTAATATAAGAAAAGCCCAAAGCAAAAGAATCGAATATAAGGTTACAACATTGTGGCGTGGGTTTCGTGTTGTGGACACACACTTATTAAAAAACCGCTTGGTACAGCTCATTTCCTCCCCAAGTCTCTCGTATCTCACAGCTGAGGCGAATTGTAACCTAATCTAATTAATTAAACTTACAAGGAAAGGACCATGTGGAATTTTTCGCGTCCACATTCTCAAGTCTATTTCTTTTTTAAAGTACGGTCTTGTTAGTTTTTTTTCTGAATAGTAAAAGGAAGGGTGTTGGGGCCAAACGCCCAGGAAGTGTTAAACGTCTTCCCGACCGTGTAGTGTATTAAGTGAAGCCTTTAATTAAAATGAGCATAATTTTACACTTCAATTCATACTTCATTCTTGACATATTATTATTATTAAGCATTCTTTAATATTAAATGGAATTTGCGATTTAATTGTGTGTTTTTTTCAATGATATAGGAATTTTTAATGTTAAAACACTAAATTATTGAATACTTTTAATTATTTTAATTATTTAGATTCGCTTATTTTTTTCTGGTAAACTGGCGTAGGCTCGCGCCTATTGCCTCGAGCTTTATTAAATATACCTTCGTACATTGTCCATAATTTTAAAAATTGTTAAAGGGTAGTACTTCTGCATTACCCTTTAACACAGAACATAGAACAAAAAAGGTGGAGAGGGGGATAGGAGACAAAGGGGGGTGGAGGGAGGATTCGCTTATTATAATCTCTCATTATTACAAGAATCTTATAAAAAACGACTTACACAACAGGAATTTCAGTTTTAAAATTTATTTTTAAATTATACGATTGAAAATTACTGAATTTTTGCGAGGAGGAATTAGGCAATTGGCTTAAATTAAATGGAGCAAATTTTAACTTGCATTTATTCTAAAAAAGTAGAAAAGTACTATACCGTTAGGCCTTTTTTTACTTTTTGTTTGTTGAAGGGTGGGAGGGGACAGGTACATAAAAATCAATATTTGAAGGGTAACTCTTACTGCCCCTTATCACACAATATATGTTTTTATGTTCCAGGTAGTGGATAGTTATCTGGCTCCCCCCACTTTCGCTATAAAAAGCTATTTCAAACAACCCCGTCGTGCTATAGTCGAGTGCCTTTGCAACTTATTTGATCTGCCGTCCAAGTCCAGTGTGTAAGCTGACTTTCTGCCTTTGTGCTCGCGCCGTCCAAAAGACGGACAATTAACGATGGACAGCGAGGAATCCCGTAAAGTACGCGATTGCGAAGCCTTAAAACAAATTATAGGCCAATGGAATGCCAACCGACTTGATTTGTTTTCCTTATCCGAGCCCAATCAGGTAATAAGACTTATAAATAAGAAATTTCAAGAAAGAATGTAACTTTTTTGAATTTTTTTTGTAGGATTTGGAATTCCATGGCGTTATGCGGTTCTATTTCCAAGACTCGGGGCAGAAAATAGCTACAAAATGTGTTCGCGTTTCGTCCACAGCTTCCACTCAGGCTGTAGTGGAAACCTTGATCGAGAAATTTCGTCCAGATATGAAAATGCTCTACGTCCCGGAATATGCCTTGTATGAAATTCATCCTAACGGAGGTAAAAAAAAAGACATGAATAATAAACTGAAAAAATATTAATTAATAACACAAATAGTAAAATAAGTAGAGTGAAATAAATACTAAAATAATAGAATTAGCACTATGTAAAATTGGTAAGTACGTAATAAAATATATTCTAAAAAAGGTAAATAAAATAAATATAAATTTTGCTTGAAAATAACAAAAAGGAACATGTTCCTTATGTACTGTAGTATCCAAGTCTTTACATGTGGAAGATACCCCCGTCCAATCCGAGTAGGACTTTGCCCCTTAGCTTGTTGCCGTGCGCATTATTTCAATGTTGGCAACAATGAAATCGTTTTTTTTTTTTTTTTTTTTACGCTCTCAAACTTGCGAAGTTGCGCTCAGACTGGGCGGGGTATCTTCGCCATGTAAACTTTGACTTTCTAAACAAACTGTATAGGACATTACTATACATAACTCCCTGTGTAATGCTCAGAAGATATTTCGCGAAGTTAAGTAGATGTTCCTTGGCCTTTTACAAGCTTTAATTTGCATAAGTAACTCAGTTCCCTAACGTTTTACGAAGAAATCAAATGGCGGTAACAGGCTTAAGTCTTACTATTAAAATTAAAATTATTATTAACATTAAAAAACGCTCTTTTTTAGGCAGTTCAAATACTATTAGGCTTATTGTTGATACTGTAATTAGAAAAGAAACTACATTGTAAACTAAGTAATTAAATAAAGATACATACAAGTGTAGTCTAAAATCGTGAAGATGCGTAATGCATATTTGTTATGATTTTTTAATTATTTTTTTTTTTTTTTTTTAAGCAGAGGAGAGAAGGTTGAGTCCGGATGAAAAGCCATTATTGGTTCAGTTGAATTGGCATAAAGATGACCGAGAAGGACGATTCCTGTTGCGTCGAGTCGACGAAAAAAGCACGGTAAAAAATCTAAAAAAATAAATTAAAAAAAAATGTGGAGAAATTCTGGAGTGAAAACTTGCTACGGAAAGAAAAGGCCATTGTTGCGTGACCCTAACAATACAAAACATGTCATTTTTGTAGCTACCAGCCTTGCAACCACCGGAAGAGAGTAGTTTTCGCCGAAAGTTATCCAAGCGTGAAAAGAGACAGGTCAAGAAGCAGGAACGGTTGCGGAGAATGCGTTCCGGGTCTGGAACCCATGACGAGAATGACGTCAGCGTCGCCGAAAAACTCTATACAGGTAAAAAAAAAAAAAGAAAAATAGTTTCGTAGTTTTCAGTTTTATTCAAATAGCGGACATAGAAATGAATGTTTGTTGCCAACGTATTTTTTTTTTTCAATTATTGGGCGAGGCAAGTTGATTTCGTAATTTAGTATAATTTAATCTTATTAATGGTGCATTAAT
>JAGJRP010001883.1:0-10219 GCA_022832235.1 Lepidurus couesii | reverse complement strand
AAAAGTGTTCCGAAATTCCCCATGCTAACCGCCTATACCGAGCTAAGGTATACGAGAGCCTTAATGTATTTTTGGGGGGATTTTCCAATTTAGAAACGTTATCGAAGTCGGCGTTGAAGAATAAGAAGAAGCGAGAAGCCCGTAAGGCCAAAAAAGAGGACGAGGAAGATGTTGCGGAGGTCAAAGAAGAGAAGAAAACCGAGAAGATTGATTCTGGTGTGGGAATTCAGCTAACTGGGGATTTGGAGAAGGACAAGCAAATCCGGAGTCTGAAAAAAGTAACATTTCTTAGTTTGCTGGTTAGGTTAGGTGTTAAAGGATTTTGTTGGGAATGTTTGTTTTAGAAACTTGATCAGATTGCCAAGCTTAAGATGGATAAAGCGGTAGGAAAGCCTTTGGAACTGAATCAGCTGGAAAAATTGACGAAAGAGGAAGAGTTTCTTGCCGAATTGAAGAAATTTAGTGTGTGACATATACGTGTTAGAGAAGGGTTTGCAAAAATAGTGAAGAATGTGTGGTGGTGTCGCTTTCTTGTTATCAAGAATACATTGAATAAACCTTTTTATATAAGCATTGAGTATTGTTGTCACGCGATTTTTGAATAATTAAAACTACGGTAATAAGTAATGTAGAGCGTATTCTAAGAATTTTGGCGTAGGGTTCATGCAAATCGGCCAACAAACAATCCACCGGACGCAAAATTTAAATAAGCCGTTTTTAAATGTAAGGAATTTCGTTTTTTAAGCCATTCCACTAACAGGACGTCCTTTTCGAAGAGGCCACACCCTTTTAACGGAATTCTTGAAAAATCACCCCAAAATGTCACAAATTTTCCCTTTTTAATACAAAATTTCAAATCGTACATCAAAAAGGACATTTTGTGAAAAAAGATTTTTACGAGGGACCGCTTTCGGTACAATAAAAAAGCCAATAAGGAATTTCGGGGTAGGGGGAGGCAAACGTCATTTGCAAACTGTTCGAATCGAATTTTTTGGAGCTATGAAGGCGAGGGCGCACAGCTATCTTCTGTGGTAGGATGGAAAGGCTGGGCACAGGACATAGCTGTGCTTTTAGACGTTTCCACCAGTTGAGTTACGAACGTTACGTTAAGTTAGATTAGGTTAATTAGGCTAAGTTAGGTTAGGTTAAGTTAACCTAACCTAACTTAGCATAATCTCACTTACCCTAACCTAACTTTACTAAACTGAGGCGTGGAAACGTCTAAAAGCACAGCTATGTCCTGTGCCCAGCCTTTCCATCCTACCACAGGAGCTAGCTGTGCTAGACGTTGGAGAACGTGTTGGTTGCGGTAGGGACTAGGGAGTCATGGTATGTAGGGGTGGAGAGTAGAAGTAGAGTCGAGGCGGGGTATTTTATTGTTGGAGTTTACGAGTGATTTAGAGTGGTTTCTTTGACAATGGCAATACAGTATAATTAAACGAACCCAGATCATTTCCAGGGATTTTCCTTCCGTAAATTGACTAAATTTTCTAAATTACACCTTTCCCCTCACAATATGTATATATGTATATCTATCTATCTATCTATCAATTAAACGTTTTCTGTTTCTTAAATAAGGTGTAAGGAGCAGAATTAGTAAACAGATCTCGTGAATGTCTATACGTGGCCCAGAGTAGCTTTAAGGTGTATCAACATCCCAAACCACACTTGTGACCCAGCCTATAGATTCAATCCACCGACAGTAAACGGATGCGGCCGTAAACGGTTCCGGGAAATACAACCTAGATTCATTCCACTTCCAGGAAATGCAACCAAGGCCTACCCAGATTCCCGCACTCGAACGGCCTATAAAAAGCGGCCTACCGAGCAGCAACGGTTACCAGTACAGTCCCAGTCAGTTAAAAGGTCTTCCTCGACCTCTAGGCTTCGCGTCAAGGCGCGGAGCCTAGAAGGGTTGAAGCCTGACATGCTGGTCAAGTAGCGATTGCTCCCTGATCCCCGAATCTGTATCTTAACCGTTGTGACCGTGAAACCCCCAGTGACCCTCTCTATGTCTGTACTCCCGTGACTTTCTCTCTCTCTCTCTCTCTCTGTCCCCTTCCCACTGTACCAATCCCAGTTGATAGTAGAATTTAAATACACAAGTTTAAACTATCACAAAGGGTTGAAAGATTAGTTTAAAGTCTAATTTGAAAAAAAATTACTAAACGTCTTAAATAAATATTCCACTTTACTGACAGCTTAGATAAGAATCTTCAAAACCTGCGGAGGATTTCAAGTCGCTTTGCTTTTTCAAATCAGGCATTCCTTGCTAGATTTACTTGCGAGACATTATGTTGCACAAATAAATAGATACACTTATTGAAGCAACAGTGCAGAACGGGTAAATGTAAATGTCTATTCAGCGAATAAATTTCAAACAACCAAGTCCTTGCAGCAAATTAGCTACTTATTGCTTGTTTTCGTATAATCGCATGTAAAGTAAAAAAATGGAAATTCTTAATTTCACACAAACCACACAGTCACAGACACCTCATTACAGTGCAAAATACAATGTAAACAAAAAAGGAGCGGCTGAGAGCATTACATACGCCGATTATGAAAAAAGGAGAGTGGGACATGGTGAAACAAGACTCCGTATCACTTTTTTTCTATTATACTGTGTTAAGACGGATCTGCTGTTAACAACACACGAACACTTCACCAGAGGAAATTGGCATGGGCTCTTGCTTTTTTTGGCCATGTCGTATTAACTAGGAGAACAAAGGTCTGGCAGTTAAACAGTAAAAACTAAAAACAAAGAACTTGGCACTGATACTACAAAGTCTGAGATTCTTCCTGTCTCTTTTTTCGGAAAACTCAAGTAAAATAAAACAAAATTAAATTCGAACTTTCTATCTAGTGGCGAAATCGTAAACTACTTGGCAACACCTTTGGGTAAACAAAGGGTTTCTATCCGTATGACAATTCTAGTGGCATAAATGTTAACTACTTGGCAACAGTGGTTGTGATTTCTAGCGAAACTTAAGAAAATGAAACGATAAAATATGAAAGATAAATATTAAAAACGGACAACAAATCAGATCCGGTCCTTTTCCAGCACAAACATTATGTCCCCTCCTTCCCCCAGCCTTTGAAAGACAACGCGGCTCACAAGGAAAGCAAAATAAATAAAAGAAAAATATGAACTCATTATTTGAAACAATCAATCACTTTCTAACACAACTATTTTTCACACGGAATTTTTTAACGTGGGGCCATGAACGTGTTATATGGATTTAAAACAAATATGTGTCTCGGTTCCCACCCGGTATTTAATTTTCCTTTTTTATCAAATGAAAAGTCATTAATTCCAATTTCGTTAAATTACATATATACACACATGGTAAAGTCTTTCCTTTTTTTTTTAAAAAAACTTCTCTCACGATGGCANTTTAGCTTGTTTTTTCTTTTCTATAATCTCTTTTTTTTTAGCTTGTTTTCTCTTTCCTATCTCTCTCTCCTCTCCTCTTTTTCGCTGTGGTCATTAAGAAACGCAAAGGGACGAAGAGTTAGTGGGCAACCCAAGACAGACACAAAAAGAAGCTCTCTGCAAAAGAAAAGCTGTATCACAGGTCCGCTTTGCCATCGACGACCAATCAAGCGGTGCTCATTTTACTACTTTGTCGCGACACCGGGAAATCTGATGCCCTTCCTTACCAAAAAAAAAGGTAAAAAACAGAATTACGAAAAAAAGAGGGATCGAAGAAAAGGGTGAAGCGAGAGGGTAAAAGAAAATTGAGAGCCGTTTTTTCCTGGTTATATATAATCTAACTGGAAAGTCCATCGCCAGGGCTAATTTGGCTGCAAGCCAACATTAAAATATCCTTCTTCTCCTTAGGAAATCTTAATTCCCTTCCGGCCAGTCTTGCAGCTTCTAATTCCCGCTCTGCAATGCTCAACTCCCGACTCACAATCCCAGGTGCTTCCTATGAATAGAATAAAGCCTCTTTAATATATTTCAAATAAATCAGTAGAATAGTCAAATAGTAGAAAGTAATATGAGAATAGTAGAATAATTGTGGAAAGTAAATAAGTGGATAGTAATAGTAGAATAGTAGAAAGTAAATAAATATACAAAACCCGACCACAAGCGCAAGCCAACGTCGGTCATTAAATACAAAAAAAATGTTCAAATAGAAAATTGGATTTTTGAATTCCTATCAAAGTAAAGTTGGAATAAGCTATAATTAAACAGGAAAACAGAATTTGATTCATATTTACAAATGATTATTTCCATGCTTATGATTATTATAGATATTGTATTAGTTTGTGTACTTGTTCTCGCGCCATCCAATCCAACGCCATCTGTGATCGCATATCGTCATCCAATGCCCGGTGCGAATAATGGGCCACGACTTCTTGTCGGGAACATTGCCGCTCTCTCATGGCTTTTAAGGACCCATTCCAGTGCAACAGTTGGAAAACGGTCATCAACTCCTGGAATTCCAACATGGTCCGTCCCTTATTCGCTTCTAGCATGAACCGAAAAGCTCCAATGCCAGTATTGGGGTTATCAGCTTCCTCGGGATCGCCCTAAAAGAATGCATTTTTCAAATTAGTTAAGGCAAACAATAGGCAACTCATAATGTTTTCCTCTTCGTGCTTATATTAGCTATATTACTGTCAATAGCATTTCAGCATCTTCTGTAGTGTTTCCGTAAAAAATGTTCTTTATGCTATGTTGCTATACTGTGCTAAGGTGTAACGGAAGCCTTAAGCGCTTCTCTGTCTACATTTCGAAGAACAGTGTGCGATGGGAATTTCGCCATCTGGGAATATTCTATAAATTCAACTAAATACCGTGAAGTACAACGAATAAATAAAACGCAGTACTAATTCGATCTTAATTTCAGCAAGTAATTCAAGTTAAGGTTCATGTTCGATGAAGACTTAATAAATCATGGTTTCCCAAATAAAAATCAAGCTTAGTTATTAAAAAAAATAAAAAAGAAGGGGCCTTCCTTCCAAGTGCACGCAAAGGGACAAGGTTTCTCGAAACTTGTCATTTATCAGCCTGTACGTGTGTGTGTCATGTGTGTGCATCCAGGAGCCCCATTAGCTGCTACTTACAGGTTGCCCGACAACCTTGTAAGGGCAAGGGACATCTCATTGGCATGGACAACTCCACCTTCCCTTGTCAATCCTCGACAAATGTTGGGTTTAATACCCCCCTTTCTCCTTCTTTATTCAAAAGTATGTGCCCTTACATCGCATAACAAACCCAATTTAGGCTGGCTACCCACTACCGCTACCTTTTGCCGCCTATCGCGGACCTTTTTCTCCCCCCTCTTGACATACAAAATACATGACTCATTCGCCAAAAATGCCACAATTTAACAACGTAAATACATAAAACAAACCGCTATTTAAAAAATATATAAAGATTTTGAAATTCGT
This sequence comes from Lepidurus couesii, assembly GCA_022832235.1. Lineage (NCBI taxonomy): Eukaryota > Metazoa > Arthropoda > Branchiopoda > Notostraca > Triopsidae > Lepidurus > Lepidurus couesii. The sequence goes on along the minus strand of JAGJRP010001883.1, from coordinate 4,819 downwards.
GGCATCGTTTTACCTTAAAAGAGGCTCTCGCTTCAGCCACGGCTTTCTCAATAAACTCATCAGAGATCTGTCGGGACGGGTGCTCATTAAAAACGGAATTCATGAGCGCAATCTTGGCCGCCGATCGTCGTGCTTCAGCTTTTGTCGGGCAGTTCTGCAACAATCCGTAAAAAAAAATCCGATGTTATTTTACAAAAGTTTCCCCAAAAATCTTGCACACAAAGAATGCCTTAACACATTTCAAGATCTCAAAGCCTGATACTTTTAAGCCATGCAGAATATACACAAAAATTCTAAAGGCCAATAGCGACCAAAGAATTACTTTCCGAATTTCTGATGCGTGCTTCTAGTGAACATTACTCTATGAACGATTGACTTTGTTTCGCATTCCTACGATTCGCCGTTCACTAGTCATGGGCATTACAGGCTTTACCCGTGACGTCACGTACGTGCAATGTGACAATGCGTGTCTTAACTGGTTCGAAATTTCTTTTTGCGATAACTTAATTACCACTTGGCGCACAATGGAAAGAAAAATACCACTAGAAACTCAAATTCTCGCTCTATTCTTGAAGGAAAAAACTATACTTTGATGGCTATTTTTTACAAACATGAAAAATTCCCACTATTTTCTTTTGGTCCCAAAATGTCAAAATTCTCGGGATTTTCTAGATTCTTTCGTTCAAACGCCCTGTCATTGTATAGGAAAACCATTCTGAATAATGACATAGGCCCCTAAATAGCTTCCAGCTCTTCCCACGCCAACATTTAAGAAGATTTTCAACAATGAAGAACCCCCCATCTGTCAAAAAGGCGCACAATCCTCCTTGACACGTGAAAAACGGCAGGGAACCACGCCGAAAGTCTTAAAAGTCCAAAAAATCTCCCTCCTTAGCCTACCTTCTCATCCTCCCACCCCTTGTAGGGGGTCACTCAATCCATCCTTTCCCATGACTTTATGATTTCTAAATATCCGCAAAAAGGTTTCCAAACGCCTTTATATCTTCTTCTTTTCTTTTAAAAAGAACAAATCACCACAAAAGCGAACCAACGTGGGCGATTTTGTCCGGGAAAGTTTTCCGAATAAGATAATTAAGAAATCCCCTTTAAAAAAAATACCTGGAAGCTGCCAAAGCACGATCCGCCCGGTAAGGTCACATAACACACGTAAGGGGGCGTGGCTGACGGTACCGACTCGTAAATGACCAACGCTCCATTCTTCAAATCTGCACCGCGACTTTGCTTCATTTGCCAAAATTCCTGTAAGGCTTCTACCACATTTACTGCAAAAGTGAAAACAAAGAATTTGTCAAATTTCCTCATTTTAAACAATATACAACATAAACAGTAATTACGAGGCTAGAGTTATCATGTGACCAAGGTTGTCTTCGCAAAAGCAGCTTCTAGTAACATCTTTTTTTTTCATTCAACGCGACGTAGTGACTGAGTTATTGAAGACAGAAAGTCCTAAATATTCGGGCGTACGTCGCACCGCGACACGTCCGTTACGTCATAGCTTGATTAACTTAATCAAAGCTTGATTAACTCATGAACGACTGCTTCAAAAAATTCCAAATCAATTCCGCGTCTCAGAATAACGAAAATCTAGCCGAATCCATAAAAACAACCAAGTCTGGGTACACCACTGCCCTATTTGTATCCCCGTCGTCTTAATAATAAGAAGAAGAATAAGAATTCCTTACATGAAAACAAAATTTACAAGCAATGGAAAGGGCTCCTTATTTCATAAGAAATATTTGAATATTCGTTTAGAATAAACTACTGAATGATAAAAAATGCTGGGACTTTCAATTGTAATTTACTTATCTTATTGATTGATTGTCTGAAGCATTTGGTTTCTTCTCTGGGGTTCCAATAGCTCGAAAAAGGACTCGAAAAACTGTCTGCGTATGCTCTACACCGTTTTTCTCCACTAAAAGGTACCAAAACCAGAGAGAGAGCCCCTCATCAGCATCCCAGACAACAATAGCCAGTCACGGCCTGGAGGGATTGACCTTGCTCAGCGTTTGCTCGTGACTAGAGGCGGTGCTTTAAACTTTTAAAACCTCTCTCTTTGTCTCTCTCTCGCTTCCTCTCCACCGCCTTGGCCCATAAGAAAAACGCTCTATCCAGCCACCAAAACCCCAAAGAATGCTCAATAACTTAACCTAGGGGCTATCTCTGCAACTTCCAGCCCAAACCAACAACCCATTATGCATACGCAAGTTTGAGCTCTTCCAGACTCGAAGACGTTGGAGGAAGACGAAAGAAATAAAAGCTGGATCCTTCCCAAAACAGGTTTTGCTAAAAATTTTCGCGCTGAATAATGAGCAACCACCAACCCAAAATAGATTTAAAAACGAGAAAAATCCAAGGAAAATAATAAAAAAGATAGAAAATTCTTTAAAAGAAAAGCTACGATCTCTAAGCTCCTCCCCTTTTTCTTCTTTAAAAAGCGCTTCGAAAGTTTCATAAAATAAAGAGAAATAGAATTTTGAAAACCTTTGGTTCGAGGACGAACTCCAATTTCTTCGTAAATCCGACTCGGATTCCACGGCAAATCGTATTCCGAAAGGATCATACTGGGGACACGCCCACTTCTTCTTTACTCTGTGTTTTTTTTTTTTTTAGATTTCAAACTTTTTTACAAACTTCGTCGCAAAAGAAGGTTAAATCCAGCGCTGGAACGGTTGGAACAACCTCACAATATTCGTTTTCTTGAAGCACGGAATCGTTTTTTCTTATTTTTGAGTGGGGGTGGGATTTGAGAAGAATCGGGGGGGTCACGAAATCCCGCGAAAATACTTTTTGAACTCCCAAACTGTGTTGCAATGAAGATTTTTTGGGTAATTTTTTAGAAAAATTTCAGAACGAAGAGAGCCAAACTAGACGAGGGGTACGACTACGCCCAATGCTCCACCAAAACTGACCACAAAAAATATTCCTTCGCCTGTGCCTTTCTTCCTTTAACATCTCCTATAGCTCTCTCGGACCACCCCAACCCCCCTTCCCCCTGACTTTGGCCTCCAGGAAATCTTCGCTTTTATATATACCAGTCTGCTTCTTCTTCTACTTTTCTTCAGCTTCCCTTCAACCTTCCTCAGCCTGTTTATCCACCCGTATGGCTCTTGCCCCCCAACCCCCACCTTCGGGTTTTCTTTCGCTAAGGTTGTAAACCTTTTACTTATTTGCATCGTATCAACAACCAAAACAACCCTTCTCAATTCTCAGACCGACATCGAAAACCCTTTAGCTTAATCCAAAATCAATTTCCCTTAAAAAAATCCAAAAGTTTGGGAAAAATGGTCAATCTTTTTATTTTTCTAAAAGTAATATTCCAAAAATACTTTTTAAAATATTTTTTTCAATGTCTATTTTTTTTATATAAACGTGCTCACAACAGGTCATTCACCATGCATACGATTAAGATTTGTTAGATATGCCGGATCCTGATTCTTCTTTTTCATTTTTTTCGGGCGGGAACCCAAAATACCGGTTTTAATATTCTTTAAAAAAAATGGCTTTTAAATTCCACAATGTTTTTTAGATGCGTTCCTGAAGCCCTCTAAATGGGCGTGGCCTGTTCCTGCGCTCTTTCTTTCTCTTCTCACTTTTCCCCTTACCCACTTAAAAAACCCAAAAAGCAAATGGCGTAATGTTCATGCTCGTCTCGTGTTTTTTGAACCCCAAAACCCAAAACTGCCTCTATCCCATCCAATTATCTTAAACTTAGGACCAATTAAAGTCAAATCCAAGCCATTTCTCTTTCCTTAAGCCCCTCCCCCTGCCCCAATCCCCCCGCAAAAAAACTCCACCCAATTACCCAATTAACTGTGATAATTTAGCTTCTGATTGTAAACAACCGACAACAGAATAATTCCCCCCCCCTCTGCCAAGGAAACATTATTTCCACCAACTTTTACATAATCGCCTAATTACGTATGCATAACCCAACGTTTCCCCAACAAAAAATTGTGCTAAACCGTCTCTCATCCATCATCTCCATCCAACTTCTATGCATTCCTAACGATCCTAGTGCTCCTTTAAGGGCAATAGGCACCCCACAGAAAGAACGAGCGAAAAAAATAAAGAGTAAAAAATCTAGTTTCCGGTTCCATCATTCATTCTCACGTGCGCTACAGAATAACTGAATTATTAGAATACCAAAATCCAGAAAATCTGGATTTGAATTGGGCGCGCCCAGGATCACGTGGTTCCGTGACGTGCGCAAACGGACGGGTTCGCAATAACAGCGGCCATAGTTTCCGTTGTGCTGTGGCTGTGGAAGTCAGACGAAAACCCTCAGAAATGGTAGATAGTTGGAATGATAGTGAGTTTCTCGACATGAACCACCGTTTACAGGATAAAGGCACGGAATTAGATGACTCGTTTCGGCCATTCCCTGTGCCAAATAACGGAAGGAGCTCAGCCCTACCTGTTTCAGCCGCAAAAGAAATCATTGTTGGTAATGTTAATACAGAAACGGTATATGTTCTACCGGAGGTTTTCCAGAGCTTAACAGTAGTAGGATCAACTCAAGTAATTATTGCTGTACCCTGGAACACAGTATATAGGTTTCCCTATATACCTACATACCCTGAACTTTGTTGCATTAACACGATTAGAGGAACAAGAGCCGCGTTCGTTTTGCACCGTCGACTTAAGGCTCCCGTATACCTTAGCTCGGTATAGGCGGTTAACATGGGGAATTTCAGAACACATTTGTGAGAAAACCAGTGCATTTCATGAAAAAATTATTTTACCCGGCTCTTGAGTTTGCTCACAGGTAGTGCACAACCAAAGCACGATTTTTTTTAAT
>JAGJRP010001882.1:0-10229 GCA_022832235.1 Lepidurus couesii | reverse complement strand
TGAAATACAATAATTAGCCTTTACCTTCTATAAGTCGTTAGTACTAACTTCAAAGTCGCTTTTTACCTTCATGGTTTGGTTTCAGAGGAGTTTCTTTGCTTACAAGTTGCTTGCTGGATGATGCTAGAAGCTGAAGTGATGATAGTTTCAGACGGGACCTTCCATTTTTATAGGAAGAAGAAAGGGTATCTGGGATGTTCGCTCCATAGCCCTTAAGGTTCCAGAACATAAGCGACCGCGTTTTCTAATTCTGTTTCGGGTGTTAACGGAATATTGCGAATTTTTTTTCTGCATCTCGGCCATGTGGCACCAAAGCATAATCATATCATCAAAGACTAGCACCGAAGAATACGGAGTAAGAGTATTTTTTATTTGAGAATAATAAGGGGATTATTAAATCTCTGGGATTTAGTTTCTTCTTTCCATGTGCTTTCGGATTTTATTAATCCATTATCATAAACCTTCTTAATCAGTAATAATTTTTCTACAAGATTTTCTATGCAAGTCCAATGCTTTTCAGCTTTACGAGTTTCTGAAGAGAAAGGGTTGTTGTTTTGTTAGAGAGTTTGAGGGAAGTAGAAAGGAAAAGTGAAGAAAGTTTGTTTTTGCCGCAAGTGCGAAAAGAAGAGGGATTTGGGGTTAAAGGGTTAAAGTTTTCGGTGGTTCTACAGGTTTTAAAGGCGAATTTTGGGAAGAGCCAAACCAGACAAACCGTGCTATGTTTAGCAATATTGGTCAAAGCGAAAGGAGAAGTGTGAGATTGGAGGGTTGAGAGGGGGTTATTAGGTAAAGTAGAATTTCTTGATAACACATATATTGTTGAAGTTACGGCTTCTGTATAGCAAAGCTTTACGGCACGATAGCATGAGTAAGGAAAAAGCAGTCTTATTTTAATAAACAGATTTTTGTTATTTATTTACGTCCTTATTTCAATGTTGGGCTAAACAGATTTGAATTATTATTTAAGAAAATAAGATGTTCTGTAAGTAGTTTCATCGGTTAGATTAAGAGAAAATTTGAAAATCGAGGTGTCATTTTTCAGTCGTTTGTATTATATAGAAATTTGTAGATGGTTCAAGCTCACAGAGCGTATAATTAACTTTTCATTTAGTATTTAGCGGGGGCAACATAGGCGGGTTGGTAAGCGGGCTTGGTATTGGTATATGCGACAGGCGCAACATAGGCGGGTTGCTGGTAAGCGGGTTGGTAAGCGGGCTGTGCGTACGCAACGGGGGCAACGTAAGCAGCGGGTTTGTAGGCGGGTTGGTAGGCGGGCTTGGCATAGGTAGCGGGAGCGTACGCCTTGGATTCACCGGAGTACTGGACATCAGCAACATAGCCGCTGTAGCCATCGACGTAGTAGTTGACAGTCTACGAAAAGAGACCGATTGTTCATAAAAATAGTCCAAAGCAAGCCGAAAATGTTACCTGGCGACGACCATCGGGAAGATCGACGAAGTAAGATCCCTTGGTGTTGTCACCATTGCGGGCTTCTTGCTGGCCCATGTTTACGTAGCTGTAGTCATCCTTGACGGCCCAGTCGTAGTTGTAGTATGCTGGGGCATAGGCCTCTTTGTAGGAAGGACCATAGGACGGGGCGGCGTAGGTTTGCTTGTTATACAAATCAACGGCGGAGGCGGCCGCGACGAAAGCGAGGACCAAGAAGACCTTTTTAGGGTGAAATGCAACATTTAGCTTGTACCTTCTGAGTCGTTAGTACCTAGCTTTAAAGTCAATCTTACCTTCATGTTTTGTTTTGAAAGGATTTGCTTTGCTTGCAAGTTGCTTGCTGGATGAAGCTAGAAGCTGAAGTGATGATATTTTCGTCCCGGACCTTCCATTTTTATAGGAAGGAGAAAGGGTCTCGGTGACATTCGCTCCATAGCACTTGAGGTTTCACAACACAACCACACCCGGTTTTCTAACTTTTATTTGGAGCGCTTAAGGAATATCTCGAATATCACGTTTTTTCTCGTCTTGAGCAAATGTGACTTCATACAACGTTCCGTTGTCATCTGGAACAATGTACCAGCGGAAGTACCCTCCAAATGTACCCTCAGTACATGTAGCCAAATGTACCCTCTGTACCCTCATTGGAAGTACCCGAACGTACCCTCTCTACCCTCATTGGAAGTACCCCAATGTACCCTCAGTAAATTCCTTCCAGAGGAAGTACAATCGGTTTATTTCGGCTGGAACAAGGAGAACTAAACATGATGATGATAACGGGGACTAGCGGCTACGGTAGATGGCGCTGTGAACTTAGTTTTTAAAAAATATCCGAAGAGTTGAGAATAAGATTCTGGTTGGAGATGTTTTAGTTTCATCTCTTCACATTCTTTCGGATTTTCTTAATCAATCTATATCATTTATGTAATTCGTGTCAATTTATATAAGTCTCTTTACCGACCTTCCGGTTCGTTAAGTCGAATTTCTCGAGTTTCTCCTTAATAATCCTTGGAATCATTTTGCGGTTCAATGAATCCACATCCTTCCTTGTGCTGATAACATATGCTTGTGCAAAAGCATGCACATTAATTGTAAGAAGAACAAAACTGTAAATTAATCACAATAACTAAAGTTAATTTATATCACGAATAAAAGCCTTCGCACCGGGTTCATTTCTGTGAGCACTTGATACAGTTCTTCCTAATCATAAACGTCTATTTTTTTAATTTTTTTAGAAATGTCAGTAATAAATTTTTGCTTTTATTTAGTTTATTATTGGAAAATATTACAATTTTTACAATTTTGGTTTACATATAACAGACTCTCTTGGTAAAATATATATATGTAGGTAATAGAAGGTTCTAAGTTTCACCCAACATACGAATACGGACATGTAAATTTGCGAAACTCGATTGCTTTTGCAGCAAAATATTGCCTACAGTCTACTTGCCATGGACATCATTAGTTTTAAAGAGTGTCTAAAGAAATGATAAAAAATTTCGTTAAAATTTAATTCCGAAAACGTTTCAACTCGTTTATACCTACTATCTGTTGCTGCGGGCAGTAGTAACGGCCGGTTGAGACCTGCCTGGGCGACTGACATCGTTTGTTCCGTTTCCGTTGCTGCTTCCTTGGGCTTCCAAGCCGTCTAACATACTTCTAAGAAAAACCTTAAAAAATTCGAGATACGGGTTGCCGGGTGGGAAGATTGGGTTGCCCTGGGCATTCGCTGTGGAAGCCGCGGCTATGAACACAAGAACCAAGAGGAGGACCTATAAAGCAAAATTAGATTTCGAAGTTTTGCTTCGAGTTTGAAAGTACGTCTTTACCTTCATTGTTCAAGAAATAGGTGAGCTTCTGTGTTTAAGTTTACTTGGATGGGAGTTGGAAGCTGTTGTGTGATCTTAGATGTAGGAGATGGCGCTTTTGTACAGGATGGGTGGATTAGAATGTGCAGAAATCCCCGCTCGTATTTAGTCCTTTTTTAACATAACTTGAACTGGTAGAGCGAAAGTCCTTGATATTTGTGAAAGTACTGGTCTTATTATCAGTGTCCTGGTATTGTAGCAATGTTATACAGTAGCAATATTTTATTTGAATTGAATCAAAAATATTTTTTAATTCGTTTTTTTTAAGCTTCGCAAGTTTTGTGCATTCTAAGTACATTTACAAGGTACAGTGCTTCACTTCGTTCGTTTGGTTCATTAAATAAGTAGAATTAGAGAAATTAGACTTCAAAGTTTCTGCAATTATTTAGTTTATTATCGTTTCATATCTTACAATTTTGGTTTAAACTTAACAGTCCTTCTTCGTATATACAAGTACACAATAGAAGGTTCTAAGTACCACACGACAAAAGAATACGAACATACTGTAAAAGAAATTCTCGATTGCTTTCACAGTAGAGCATTGCCTTTTTGCCTATACAGTCTTATTGCCGTGGACATCATGCGTTTTAAAGAAAGCCGAAAGAAATGAGAAAATGAGTTAAACTTAAGTTCTAAACAAGTTTCAACGCGTGAATACCTGCTGTCTGCTGCTTCCTTCTACTTCCTATCAGAAGTGTACAGTTGAGGACTGTCAGGATCAATGGATCTGAAAGTTCCACTTCTGTAAAGATTGTTGCTGCTTTCTTGTGGTTCTAAACCGTCTAAGATACTTCTTAGAAAGATCTTAAAGAATTCGAGATACGGATTGTCGGATGGGAAGATTTCTCTTGGCCTGGCATTCGCTGTGGAAGCAGCGGCTACTAGCACAAGAACCAATAGGATGAGGACCTGTAAAACAAAATTAGATTTCAGACTTTTTGCTTCAAGTTTGAAAGTAATTCCTTACCTTCATTGTTCAAGGAGTATGTGGACTTCCGTGTGTTGAAGGTTACTTGCATGGGAGTTGGAAGCTGTTGTGTGATTTTTCGCTATATGAGCTGGCGCTTATACAGGATGGTTATTGCGTTCAAATGGTCAAAAATCCCCGCTCATATGTAGTTCTTTGCAATATAGCCTGGTCTGATAGAGTGGAAGACCTTGAAATTTGCGTAAGCACTGGCATTATTGTTCACGGTCGGAGTTCTGTTTAATCGTTTAATATATTTGCAATTCTCAAGAGGATTACAATTCAACTTTAACTTTATTTGGTACTACGTTTGGCTGTTGTCCATCAAAAGCTTGCCTCAAACACCAGTGCCATCTGTGACTGTGTCGTATCAATAAACTAAGGTACATGCAAGATCCAAATCTAATCTAATCTAAAACGATCTCAAACACTTTAACAACAACTCAAATGTTATCTTAATAAGTACTAAATATCTTAATTTATCAAAGGCTATATCTTGAACATAACGACGTTCCATTTGTATTCTAAGCACAGGTTGCAAATCACTTTTCAACAGATTTTAGCCATTGTCAATTAATCAAAGACTCAATCTATTGTTTTCTAATGGTCTTTCTATGTGAAACAACCAGTTTTCGTCATAAGCCACTGGCAAGACTAATGAATGCTGCGCTGGCCAAAAAAAGGATACTTTTTGCTATTCCGCCTTAGAAGTTGCCAAAAAGCAAGTCTTGGCAAACTCAAGGTTGTCGGGACAGAAATCTACGACCGGGCGACTTCCTCGGTTACGAGCAGCTCGTCGAGCTGCAGATGGATGGCAACGAAATCGACAGTATCCAGCCGGGGACGTTCCAAAACTTGAGTCAATTGGTCAACCTCAGCTTGTCGGTCAATCACCCCTCGAAGACGGCGTTTTCGCCTAAATGCCCAAGCTGGTCTTTGTCAGTCTGAGGCAGAATCACTTGACGACGCTGGCGGCCGATCCTTTCTGGCGCGCGATTAGTTTGCAAGTGGTAGACCTGTCGCAAAACTTCCTTCGCGCTTGGGAGGAACGAGTGTTTGAGGATTCGCCCAATTTGCAGGGTACTCAGGGACAACAAGATATCGACCGTGACGATAAATCGTCACGGACAATCCCGTGGATTGCGATTGCCACCTGTGCGTCCTCAAAGACATGATTTGGCCCTTAACGAACGACTCGTCGGATCAAAAGCCCAACAATGAAAGTGTGGATGGGCTTAGGTCGATCAACACGGGGTACTGCTACTCTCCCGATTAATGGAGGTGGAAACGTATGGTTGACTTCCTAGCGTCGTTGGATTCCACAGAGCCTGATTGCCACAGATCTAGTGACACGGTGGTTAGAGAAGGAACGAGTTTGCATTGTTAGTAAATCTTGGTAAATTTTGAGAAGCTAAGATGGGGAACTGCGGAATAGGAACATTGCGATGACATTCCACTTCTAACACATAAAAACAAGGTGTGAACTTGTAAGTGATATAATTGTATTGCGGCTTTTCTAGACGACGTAATGGGTAATGGAACAGGTCAAAAGAAACGGGAGTACAAAGCACTTTGCAGCTATAATTGCCGTAGGACAGTTAGGAAAGCCTACAATCACGAAACTTTACATATTCTAGAAAATCGTTGCATCGTCGCATAGTCGCATAGTCCTAAAGTTGGGTATTGCAACATTTTCCTCACATATGTAGTCGCAGCAATAATATGGACTGCTGCCGCATCTAGCAGGGGCCGCAGCTCCATGGCAGTTGCCTTCTACGAATTGTCCATTCAAGCTCATTGCGGAAGCAGCTGCTACCAGTACGAAACCAAGAGGCTATACAATAACGTATTGAACGTTTGATTAACTGTTGCTTTAGTTTTAAAGCATTTTAAACGCTTACCTTCATTGTTGAGGAAGTAGGAAGGTTTCTGCCTTCTGCTGAATCCTGTAAAGGAAGCAGGAAGAAGCTGTTGTGCCGTGATGGTTAGGGACAGAGATGCGTGGGCATTTGTACGTGGTTTGGTTGGGTTGATTTGGGAAAATTCCCCGCGCGTAGGACATGAAACCGGTTAACTATTGAGTAAGGAAGGAACGTATAACAAGAAGCTTGTTATTCTTGAATTAGATTCTATTTTCTAAGTGAATACTCGTGATACCAGAAAGAAATCTCAAGGAAGTCCAGTAATATGAGATACGTACGGAATTAGATGAAATTGAATGAAATTATCGGACTTACTGGGACGATCCAGTTATAATGCAGTTAGTACATTTCCATTCCAACCCATGTGCGTAACGTAAATTGCAATGAGTTCTATAAAGAGTGTATAAAGATTAGCATTCTAATTTCCACTCTTATTTTTACATAGCTCGAAAATCCTAAGAAATTCTAATAAATTTATAGTTGCTTTGATATAATTTCGTAAATTGTATTGTAAGTAATTGCGATACAAGAAAATCGGGAGGAAATTTCGCTTAAAAATATAGCAGCAATATTTACAGCTTGTGAATAATACCATTGTGTTGCAGTTTTTCTATGAACGATACTGTCAAGAAAACCTAAAGAAAGCACGAACCGTTAAAATTTGCAATAACTTTCTAAGTATAGTGGATGCGATGTAGTTTCTTACTGGGAATCCCTTGTTGTAGGATATATGCTGTTGATTATTGGTTTTAAGTCAATTTAAAACTTTCCTAGAAACCATTCTATTATGTCGCGAATCTTTCCAAAGGTCTGGAATTTAGGCTCTCCTTTGTCGAGGAAGCCGTCCACTCCTTTTGGAAGTCATTGTTGACGTCTCTGGCTTGTCTGTCCAACATGGGCAATGCAGAAGCAACGGCTACCAATACGAAAACCAAGAAGACTAGGACCTGTACCATAGATATTAAACGTTGTATTTAGTAGTTGCTTAAGTTTTGATGCAAATAGCAACGCTTACCTTCATTGCTGAGGAAATAGGAATAGTTCTGCTTGTTGAATGCTGCAAAGGAAGCACGAAGAAGCTATGGTTTGTAATGATTAGGAACAGAAGATACCCGGGTATTTATATGGGTTGGTTGGTATAGGGTTGATTTGCGAAAATTCCCCGCGTGTATTCGTCTCGAACTGTTTCGTCAGATTATTTATAAGGTTTCACTTTCTTTTTAAGTTATGTACTAGGATGCAATCGAATGTTACATTGTTGCCCCTTGAAGCCGAAGCTCTTCCAAAGGGGCAACTACCAAAAAAGTTCCGTTCGGTATCCGTATCCTGGTATACGCTTTCTCTTCCAAACATTAAAGCTGCCGGGGATTACGGAATCGCGCGTTGACGCAATAATGAAAGTAAAGGTGAGCCCATACGGGAGGGTTCCACTATACCGGGGAACGCGTAGCACAACTGCCGGCTTGGTCTTTTAAGTTCAACTCGGTGGTTTTTGCCATTGAATGGGAAAGTACCATTTTCGGCCTAAACACATCGTAATTTTAAAAAACAAATGATGGTAATAAGTGTAAAACAAAATTTGAAGGTTGAATTCTAGTCGTTTAAGGTCACGGTGAACCCCTTATGGTGCTACAGCGTGGCTAATTCTGACTCGCAAAATATAATTCTTTGTGCTTTGTANCCGAATTTCCCCATGTTATTCACCCAAAAGAGGGTTCTGTATACCGGGGCCTTAAGATCTTTTTCCGTGCATGTTTTACTCTGTGTTGAAATTTCCGAAAATTTTAAATAAATCACATAGAAAAATAAGTCGCAGACAGTTCGCTAGGTTATTATTATTAAGATATATTAATCTATTCCATTATACGGAGGAAGGGAGGAAGACTAGGGAGGTAGTTCCCTAGTTTAAATATTTTAATTTGCATTTTTTTTAAGTGAAAAATTTCAGTAGTAAATTACTGCATTTATTTAGTTTATTATTGGAAAATCACACAATTTTGGTTTAAACTTGTCAGTCCTTGGTATATACAAGTACTGTACATAATAGAAGGTTTTGAGTACCACGAGACAAAGAATACGAACGTACTGTAAAAGAAATTCTCGATTGCTTTCTCAGTAAAATAGTGACTATAGTATCATTGCCATGGACGTCGTTCGCTTTAAAGAGAGCCTAAAGAAAGGGGACAATGATAGAATTAAACTTAAGTTCTAGACAACTTTCAACTCGTTTATACCTAATGGCCGCTGTTCCTACGAACTCCTATTTTCTGGACGACTGGATCCGTAAGCTCCATTACTGTAGATATTGCTCGTGCTTCCCTGGGCTTCTAAACCGTCTAACATGCTCCTAAGAAAGACTTTGAAAAAGTGGAGAACCGGATCTTCGTATCGACGTGGCCCGGGCTGGGCATTCGCCGTGGAAGCAGCGGCTACCAACACTAGAACCAAGAGGAGGAGGACCTGGAAAACAAAATTTGATGTTAAAAGTTCTGCTTCAAATTTGAAAGTAATCCCTTACCTTCATTGCTCAAAGAGTATGTGGACTTGTGCGTTTTGAGGTTTATGTGGATGGAAGCTGGAAGCTGTTGTGTGATTCTTCGTTGTATGAGCTGACGCTTTTATACTAGGTGGTTATTGCGTTCGAATAGTCAAAAATCCCCGCTCATATGTTGTTCTTTGCAATATAGCTTGGTCTGGTAGAGTGGAAGACCTTGAAATTGGCGGAAACACTGGTATTATTATTCACGGTCGGGGTTATGTTTAGTCGTTTCCGATCGATCTAATACTCGAGAAGATTTTTGAAAGAAATAGTAATCGGCGTAGGCTCGCGCGTATTGCCTCAAGCTTTATTTGGTGTACGGGTAGTACATTGTCGCGGTTTATCTTGCTGCCAGCACGAGGGTAGGGATAGGTGTAGTACCAAGGTACTACCCCGTGGGAGTCGGTGGGTTACAATGGATATTATGTACACTATTCACGTGTATCGACCGCCTGCTTGAAGTAGGTGACAGTGACACGGAAAGTTCTTCCTCGAGTCAATATTTCATGAGTGTTGAAATGAATCTTTAAATTGCCTAGTTGGTGCCTTTTCTTTGATGAGCCTTCAACGTGGTGGCAGGTCTCGTCTGGATTGTTCTTGGCAGGTGAAGTGGTCGGTTTCCTGTTCCGCGATGCGTTTGAGGTAGCTCCTTGTAGGGAAATGCGTTGTACGTCTATAGAATCTTTACCAAATTCGCCATCTAGCGGCAAGAATGGGCGAAGTCCACCATTGTAGGTACGTTTTCTACAAGGCGCGTAAAGTAAACAAACCAAAACAACAACAGCCAATTGCCAGTCATTGTCTATTACATTGTGTCTTCTTATTTCTTACTTTGACGAATTTGTTTAGTTTAAGTAGCAAAATTTCTTGTTACTTAAACTTGTCTGTTGTTTTGGTTTGTTTACTTCACGCGCCTTGTAGAAAACGACAATACAACGACAGTTAAAACTTACAGTTAAAACGACAGTTACAACCGTTCGACAATAAAACGAACGTTCTGCAGGTCGCTTGCAGTTCTGCAGGCTTGTCTGTTGTTGTTTTTTTACTTTACGCGCCTTGTAGAAAAACGTACCTCAAATGGTGTATTTCGCCCATTCTTGCCGTTAGATGGCGAATTTGGTAAAGACTCTATTGCAGCTGGTTTTTACCATATATTCGTTTGCATTTGTTTTACAAATTTCAATAGTAAACTTTGATCAGGAGCTACAAATCCTGTATTGAACTACATCCATCGGACTACAAGTCCAATTGATGTATTGCGGTTTTCTATTGACACAATTTGTAATATAACCAGTCAAAGGAAGCGGGAGTATGAATTTCTTCGCTGCCATATGCGCATAATGTAGTTAAGAAGACCTAAGAAACGAAACTTTAGAAAATTGTAATTATTTTCTAAATATAGTGGATGCGATGTAATTCTTACGGATAATCCGTTGTTGTCGGATATGCGGGTGATTATTGATTGAAAAGACCCTTTACTACTT
>JAGJRP010001881.1:0-10232 GCA_022832235.1 Lepidurus couesii | reverse complement strand
CATAGGGGTTCTTCAGCCAGATCACTTCATTTGGTCTCCTCTACAACATATTTTTTTATTTTTTTGCACCTGACTCCCCCTTTAAAAAGGTCTCGCAAGGATTATAAGCGCCAAACGCAATTGTAGTCATTTTTGCGTTTCGCATCTCGCGTGTTCGTAATACCGTGAATAAATAGAATTTTGAAAGTATGTTGACCATTTGTTGCTCTGACGTTTTTTTTTTTTCAAACACTTTCGAATAGTGTCAATCGTTAAATTATATGGGATGCGGGTAATAAAATTCGGTTGATTAGTCGACGCTTTTGTAGTCTTGTGTAGTCTCTGGTTTGGTTAAGTTGAAATTACGTACGTCGTCATGTTCTTCCTCAGCTCTAAAACGTTAAAATGGTTAATAGGCTCAGGTTTTCTTATTTTTGTTCTCTGGTTGGGCCTAGTTACGTTTAGCACTTCGCAATTACCCCCGCTTTGGACGAAAGCTTTCACGCACAACGCAGAAATGGACAAGGAATCGATCCAATCATCTGTAACTTTCTTAATTAACAATTAGTATCCTTTTAGACGATTAAATACAATTATTTTCAGGCTGCTAGAGATGATCCCAACGAATTTTGGTCCCACGTCGACCTGAAAACGCTTCCATTACCTGAGGGACTTTTTGAGGCTAAA
Source organism: Lepidurus couesii (assembly GCA_022832235.1). Taxonomy (NCBI): domain Eukaryota; kingdom Metazoa; phylum Arthropoda; class Branchiopoda; order Notostraca; family Triopsidae; genus Lepidurus; species Lepidurus couesii. The sequence goes on along the minus strand of JAGJRP010001881.1, from coordinate 9,566 downwards.
AACATATCCTTGGAAGAGATCAGCCTTTCCTTTCCAGTAAACAGATTACAAGTCCAAAACTTGCATTAAACATACATTAATTTTAATTCTTGCATTGCTAGAAAGGGACTGTTCATGTGCTTAAAACTGCCCCTAAAAACAAACCTTCGCATCTGACTCTCTTGCTATTACATGGAGCAGCATTTGATGCTGGAGTTTGGCGCGATTTGGGCACTTTGCAATTATTCGCAGCCTTGGGCTATCAAACTTATGCCTTAGATTTGCCTGGTAAAAGAATCATTCCATAATCTACCAAGTTTTTACTAACAGAAGAATTCTTGTACACAAAGTTGTTACTAACAGAAGAGATCTTTGTATCGATAATCTTTAAAATCTTTCAGGTTTTGGCAAAACAAAAGGAACTTTTCCGGAATCCCCTGTGGAATTCATGTCCGAATTATTTGCGAAATTGGGACTAAGGAAAGATGTGGTTTTAGTTAGTCCGTCCATGAGCGGCAGCTTTTCTCTCGCCTTCCTTGTGAGTCAGCCAGAGTTTTTCGTGGGTTTTTTCCCCATAGCTCCCGTCCAGACTGAACTGATTCCAGCCTCTCGCTACGCAAATCTTTCCGTACCCACCGTTATATTTTACGGTGTTCGCGATGAGAGGCTTGGCCTTAAATCTCTGGAGAATCTTCGTTTAATTCCCCGTCATCACGTCGTCGCCGTGCCTGATGCTGGACATGCGGTTTATTTGGATCAGCCGGCTGTTTTCCACCAAGTTTTGTTTAATTTTCTACAGATATTAGGCTAAGCTTCGAACCCTTGTGAACGAGTGAACGCAAAACTGTTTTCGTTTTAATTTATTTAAATTTATTCGTGTTTTGGAAACGTTATATAATACACATTTCCGTGTTTGATAAGTAATTCTACTTCGAGTATAGGTGTGCCAGTGTTGGTGCTTTGAAACATTTTGAAAGTGTGTCCACAATATAAACGTGTTCCTGTAATTCCGCGTACTAACTTTTCCAAGAACGCTGCACAAACGTTGATGGTTTTCTACCCTTTTAAGGAGACCAGAAGAGGGGTCTTCACCAGATTTCAGATTCGAGAGACGCAGAGACCAGAAACATGGACATCCCTGACGTTCCTTTTACGGAAGAAGATTATTCTCGTGGCTCCGAAGAGCCTTTTCCAAGTAAAAACCGTACTTAGCCTATATTTATGCGATTTTTGCCTATTAGGATCTTTTGTTTACTGTTTTCTACCCTCATTTTGACCCTAATTTCGACCCAGTAATGATTGAAATTTGTCTGTAAACAGATCCGCGATGAGTTACAAATGGGATCTTCTTTGTTTTTTAAGGTCCAGATGTGAACCCAGCGGAGAGTTCGGTTAATGAAACTGCTACCGGTGGTACAGGATCAAGAATCGGTGATGTTCCCCCCGAAGTGCCTGCTGAAGCGAAGGACTTCGTGCAGAGTGTAACCGAAGTCATGCAGGATGTGGGGGAAACGCTGGGCGACATGAGTAAAGGCCTGACAGATTCGTTGGGCAACGTGGGCAATACCATTGGGGAAGCTTTGGGTGAAGTTGGTAACACGATGGGGGCAGCTTTAGGAGACGTGAGCCATGCGATTGTGGAACAACCGATTCTGGGAAGCACAACGGTCGGAATCATCAAGGAACAATTGGCGAGAGGCGTGGCCTTGCTTACGGGCACGGCTGACGATACCTCAACAGAAGAGAGCACGCCGACCGAATTGCAAGGAAACGAAAGGGAATTGAAAGGACAAAGCGAGTTGAAAAGCTCTAGCAAAATAGAAACTGAAGGGTTTCTTAATCCGCCAAACATTGGAGGGAACGAAAACCTGCTGGGAGGCACGGATACACTCACTGGGGTTGCTGATCGTTCTCATTAGTCTTTGTTAAGCTCGTGTTTCAACCATAGCTATTATTTTGCATATGATTTTATGAAAAGGTTTTGGAACGTTCTTTTTATTGGATTGTTTCTTGAAGAACTGAAGTGAATAAAGATTTAAAAGATAAAGCGAAGTTCGACTCTTCCTATTCGCGCAAGTGACGTTAGCTAAACGTTGATACATAGAATAGGACAAAGAACTTGCTTCGCTGTTCGGGAAATGTTGAGGGTGCCCCTCATTCTAAGTACTTCCTTCGAAACGGTAAGTCTTTCGGGTAGTGATAATTTTTTTGACACATTTGGTGAATTATTCTAATGAACTTCTGGGTGACGTTAAGCAGAACTTAAGAATTTGGGGGTCTTATTTGGCATAAGTTCTGGCAGATGACAATTTTGTGAAAGTGTGCCGGTTTCTTTTGTTGATAATCAATGTTGCAAACGTCGGGTTTACACTTACTGTACTATGACGTACGTACGAAATCTTAGATCAATTTTAAATAAGAACTTGTGTCACAATTCTCGTTTCTTCATTAGGATGCCAGTGCATTAATGATTAGCAGTAATACTACATTATTCAATGTGTTGTATTGAATGTGTTCTGTACTGTTCCAGGAGACAATGTTCAACAGTCTGAAGAAAGCTCCTGGGGGAGTTCACAGTCGTCAGGTTGTAGAAAGCTTACCCAAAACTGGGCTAAAGCAGATGAAGGATTTACCGGAAGGTGACCTCGAACCCACCAAGGTCAGTTCCTTGATTGACTACTCGGGTGAAGCTCGCTATACCGTTGCTGGATGTGATGGCATGGACATTGATGGACCTGGCGGGTTTTCCCTAGACCCCGTGAGAACTGGCAGTGAAGAGGATTTTGGGCGCAAAGCGAGAATTGGCTTAGAAGATATTGGTGGCGGCCAGGCTGGAATGACGATGATTGGCGGCCGCGGAGACGATCGGAATTCTCTAGAAGACGTTATTGGCCAAGAGCATCTTTCCGACAAACGCATATTTAGTAAACCTTTCTCGATGCGTCCCAAACATAGGAACTTATCTCAAGGCTACGAAGACGAAGAAGATTCGAATGAGATGACGGGACTTTTGGACCCGAAAAAGTTGGCCCAAATGCGCTGTAAGACTCACTATGGGTCAGCGTAAATTACCTAATTGTAATGAAAGAAAATGCTCATATTTTTTTACTTTATAAAGTACAAAGTGTTGGTTTTATTATAGAGTCGTTGCTAATGCGAATACAAAGACTAAGTCCTTAGCACAATAAAGTGGGTTTCTTTCGTGTAAATAATAAAAATACCACGCTCAATAAAAAATGGACGGTATACAGGATGGATTTAAGTCGAAGTTGGCCTAACTGCAATTCAGATCCACACATCTGACATCAAATGGACGCTTAAGTTTTTTGAAACCAATCAAACCGCCTGGGCAGTCGAGACGGTGGAATGCGGGGTTGTCGGACGCGAACCCGCGACGGAATGCGTTATGTTTAACGAACTCATGGTTCCCATCTTTAAAATACATTCAGAAAATTCAATTAATTAATACAATTAAGAAATTAGGATAGAAATTTTACTCGTAAATGAGCTATATCTTCCAACTTGGTCAAATCGGATAACTCCAAGTATAAAGAATAGACGATAACCCAGCCACAAGCTCCCAATAAGATACAGAGAACCCACAGCAAACACATGGAGATATGGTAGCCGAAAATCATATCGTTGATTATAGATGCGTGGATTATGGCAATTGTGCGCCAGCCAAAGAAAAGAAAGCTGACCACAAGCCAGGGAATCATACCACCTTCGTATTCCTATAATTTCAAAAGATATATCAAGATGACTTTTACTCTTTTCTTTCGAAACGTTCAAATTCAAATCAAATTAAATGATAATACTTTATTGCTACGTTTAAAAACTTGCCAACTGAATTAATTAACTATAGCTGAAAAATAATTTAACTATTAACTGAACTAAGTAATGTTTCTTACTTTTCGTAGAGATTTCAAGAGCATTACGCTGGTCACGAGCAGAGCAAAAGCTCCGAAAGCAGAAAGTAAGGCAAAAACAATCAGCGAATTGCGCACTAAATCAGAAATGAAATTATGATGTTTTAGTTCAAGGTTTATTTCAGTCATGACTTTACCATGAATGTTGCCAACGTAGACAAATTGGAAGCTCATGATATAAAATCCATAATGTGTAACTCCGGGAACTGTAATTCCCAAGCAATAGATGTCAAAAATGGCTGTGGCAATAGTAAACAAACTTAAAATCTGGAAAGGAAAAAATTACATATTTTATGTTAGTGTATAAAATATTTGCTGATTTTACCAGGGTAAAAATAGCTGCTAGTAAAGAGCCAGTTTGGATGTCAGTTATGTAGGCGGTTTGCACTAAGGGACGTTTGTACCACGGAATGTGCAATGATTTCACAGATCTAGAAGTAGCCCGACTTTTTGTAGTGCTGGCATATGAATAAAGAGAAGCCGAGCCAGCAATGCTAGGCGTTCTAGTACGCCTCGGCGGTTGCTGCATTCTCCGAGATTCGTCTAAATAGAAGTATTAAAAATACTAACTTCTCTGATATTTGACAAGATTTGTATTTACCAGTTTACGTTTAGTTTTGGTTTGGACAACGCCCCAGAAAAATAACGCGTTTAAATAACATAACGACAGCGACCCGCAATTTCGTATACATACGAGCGGAATTCGTAAGAAGAAGAACACGATCCGGGCAATTGGAACCGTTATCAGCGCCATCTAGTATGAAGACGGATGCACAATGAAAAGTCTGCGAAGTGGAAGAATCTTCATTTCGATGTAAAAACTTTGTCGTGCTCCAAACGAAAATGTTCATGCCTCTATCAAAGTTACGCATTAAAAAGACCAAATAAATAAATTTAAAACAAGCTAAACATTAAATAGTATTTATTACATAATTGAAAAATTAGGTCATTTCCAAAAGCTATATACGATCTGGTTCTGCCTCCCGATCGGAAAAACGGGGGAAAAAGTTTGTATGGAAGATATGAGATATTATTACCATATAAAGCACTTAACTGTCAAATTGTGAAGCACTGAATCTATTTCTTTATCACTTAAATTTCTTATTGAAATTTATATTATTATGGTCAACTTATTTAGTTCTATTTTATTGCAACCTTAGATTATTGTAACGTTGCAAAACAGACGCTTAGTTTTTCGGCAGTTCAAACACCATTACGTTATACGGCGAATTATCAAACATTCAATAAATATTAACCCATTATAACTTCGAATTCTCCAGAAATCCGGCAGTTTCCAAGAAATGTCGTCTTCCGTCTAAGTACAGCATCGATTCTGCCAAAAATAAATAAATACATAGATAAAAATATACTGAGATTTGTACAAAACGGCTAGAAATATATACCCCGATAAGACCTCGGTAATACTTCGCAAACGTCCTTATTAGCTTGCAGGGTGAAATGAAACACATTGGTCAAATCACGCGATCCAGTTTCTGCGTGCACAACTTCTGCACTAACCCTCACCATAATATAAGGTCCCTCGGTGTACACAATCTAAACAAAAACTCAAATTTACGTGGAATTCGAATAAATTTACGGTAAAGGATTTCACCTGAGACGAAAAGTACAACAACGATCCAATTTCCACTGGCTTGCGGAACAGGATATCATCTACGTGGCGAAATATCGGCAGGGACTTGCTATAATTCAACAAATTAAACTAATTAAGACTACAGCCAACAAATCTGATAAAAACGAATGAGACGAGGAAATTAAGCAAAAAGCAAGATCATGAAAAATTGCAACTGATCAAAAAATAACTACAAAACGATTTTCACAGACCGTAGAACTCTGAGATTTAATCGATTTTAGGTTTATGGATCGCAAGTTGTGAGTTGTGTCAAAATTTAACTACGTGCATTCAAAAACGCGAAGAAAAATGCAGAAAACAAACCTAAAGACTGAACTATTGGCCCATGCTAATTCCAGCGCTTGGCGCATTAGAAAGCCACCAAAAATCTTGTTATATACGTTCCGATCCTAAGCATGAAACCCATAAAAAAAACTCATTAGTATTCCAACACTTGTATACCTATGAACGAAGACACTGGCCCATGCTAATTCTCCCGCCAGACGCATGATAAACCCACCAAAAATCTTGTTGAATCGGTTTCTGCTCTACATTGATATTCAAGGGTGAAAAGTAGCGTGGAATCGATTAAAAAACCGCTGTTTAATAAAAAATACGATATACAATAAAATTAATCACTTTACTTATTAAAATGAGTAATTAATTGAGTTCTTATTTTAATTTTCCTTTAAATCTTCACAAACTGTAGCTTTAATAAGTAGGTTTCTTACCTCGGGTTGGCAAATGATCAAATTCTTCAATTCGGTTTCTCCCATATAAAGAGTGTTGTGCGGTTTGTCTCTGCTCGCAGTCATCTTCTTCAAATCTACGGTTTTGAGGAATTGCTCGTGTATTATAAAGCGTTCTTCCTCGGAAGGCGGATTGCGGAGTAGCGAATTGTCTTGTTTCTTCTGTCTTCGGTTCTTGTTCTCCTCCCCTCGTTGGAATACCGCTTTCTCTTCGTCCGTTTCGCAGTTTAAGGGATTGACGAAGGCGGGGCCTTGATTCAGAGGATCGCGAGCAACCAATACAAATCTTGCGCTAGTGACGCGCTCCCATTGGCCGTCTCGGAGCTGATCCATGAGCATTGAAGTTTCTATCGAAGATTTGCCCACCCACGTGACGTGACCTCGCACGCGGACGTCGCAATCGTATCGCAAAGGAGGACCTTCGAAATCGATCTGATCCACCAAGGCAGTGACTACGCAGAAGGGACTTGCCAAACCGGGTTTTTGCCGAGGGTTCAAAATATGTTTGTAACACAACCAAACGGCGAATACGTCCAAGTCTTCCAATAAACGTCCGACGCGGACGGTCTTATGAGAAGTCATGTACTTTTCCCTTAGTTGAAGATCTGAGCTCAGCGGAATTATTGCAGCATCGTAGCTGTCCTGAAATAAAATCAACTTATTAAATATAAGTTATTAATTAAGAAACAAATTATACAGTCTATTTAGATAAAGATAATCTTATATAAATCTGTCATACAATAACAATGAAAATTTACTGCAAAATAAGAACTTAAGTACAAAATCTTAGCCTATTAGAATGGGAGGGGTCTTCAGTACGTCTAACAAACTATGATTTATAGTTGCAAATATCGTAATCGTAAGTCGCAAATTACGAAATCCTCAATAATTATCAAAGAGGCGTTTCAATGCAATTACGTTCTAATGTGACCTGTTTTATTTAGAAGTATAAGATATGATATTTTTCTTTGCCTTTTGCTAATTCGAATCAAATTATTTAACTACTAATAAATTGTTAAAAGCTATTTCTTTTTGTTTATTATTTGATTGTAGTTTACTGTCATGCGACGAGCAGGTAATTCGGACTGGGATTTGGGCAGTAGTTCCATCAAATGTTGACGATCATGGTTATCAGGGTCGAAAGTACTTTGAGCTCCTACTCGGGCTGCGTACAAGTTTATAACTAAGAAAGAAGATAAAGAAAATTAAACAACAATTATAGTACAATTTGATTAATCTTACTGTCAATGATCTTTAGTTGCGGGGGGTCTGGCGTCGAGGGAACTATTAATCCTCGGCAATCTACCGCCATCGAATATCGTCTGGGTAGGGATTTTGAAGCCTGGAATAACACCGGCCTAGCGAGCAAGTAGTAAAAACACCGTGAATGACTTAGTTGCTTAGTTTAAGAGTCCAATGAAAGCTTTTTTTGCCTATTGAGATAAACATTAAACAAGAGTAAAAATTAAAATATTTAGTCAGATAATGTCACTTCGTAATCTAATCTTGTGAACTTTATCCTGGACAAAGGTTACTATTTCGTTCAGAGATTTATTTTCTTAATATGACGCAAGTATTATTTTTAGACATAATTAAATAATCATACCTGGAAAGCATAATTTTCAGCCCGTTTAATGCCATTAAAACTGTAACTTAGTCTTGTCTTGTAGAGTACGCCACGGAAGCACTAACACTGAAGCTGAAATGCGTTATTGTCGGGTAGTGGACGAACGGGCCCAGTTCCAAACGGGCCCACCTAGGCCAAACGGGCCCAGTTCCAAAGGGGCCCACCCATTGACTAAAGGGGCCCATTCAACACTTGCATCAACAGACCAAACGGTTAGGTTAGGTGAGGTTAGGTTAGGATAGTTTCAAAGGGGCCCAATTTTTGTTTCCTGTGGAGTGGGCCCCTTTAGTCAATGGGTGGGCCCCTTTGGAACTGGGCCCGTTTGGCCTAAGTGGGCCCGTTTGGAACTGGGCCCGTTCGTCCCCTATAGTCTTGGCGTTGTTTACGAGTTGGGTGTGGATGAAACGCGAAATGCAGAGTGCGAAATGTGAAAACGCAAATGTTAAAACAGGCTGTAAACTGCTCTCTCATTGGTGGATGGCTATTGGACTACTGGACACATCTAGCCGTTTCATCTTCTACTAAGAGAATGAGAAATTAATATGGATTTCTCAAATACTGAAAATTTTCTAGTGTGTCCGAGTATTTATAAGTAACAAAATAGTACAAGTATTTATTGGCTTACTTTTGATGTACACGTTGTTACTTTATGCTAAAATTTGTACAGTGCTCTCCGCTTAAGTCGAACGGCTCGGGACTGGACAGAAAACTTCGACTTATGCGGAGATTCGTCTTATAAGAACTTGCCTTTATGGCGCCTTGTTGTGGACAGAAAATACTTATACGTTTTCGTTCCAACTCGTTTTCTTTTCACATTGGGGTTAAGATTATTTTGCCAATCACTTAAAATGGTATCCTTTTGCTTTTTAATGCTCGAAATCACTGATGGAACGACTCCGTTTGGTTGTTTTCAAGAAGATTCTNTTTCAGGAATTAGTGTCTGTCCAGGACATCAGCTTATACGAAACCATTAGCCATTGTAAGATACTAATTGGGACTAGGAAAATTATTCGACTAAAGCGAATATTCGAGTTAGGCGAATTCGCCTAAGACAAACCTCATTTGCATTAGGTTAAATGGGACTGAATCGGGACCGTAAGTTTTCGTTCGAGTTAGGCGGGTTTTCGCCTTATCCGAGTTCGACTTAAGTGGAGAGCACTGTATTTGATTTATTGTAAGTTTAATTAGGTTAGGTTTTAACTCGTAATCGTAAGGGTGTATACTTTCCAAATCGTATGTATTGTTGAAGTGTTGTTTTAAAATTTAGCACATCGTTTTGGTTCAGTTACAATTCGTATTTTACGGGATTTTGCGAGTGCGCGGTTTTCGAAGAATCATTCTGCAGTAAGAAAGTGTTCTTACAAATATGGTAGGTTCTTTTGGCAGAAGGAGAGGCTGTGGTTATTTAAATTAAAGGAAAAGTTAAAATCCGAAAGGGACTTCGAATTTGGGCTAAATGCGATCTATTTACAAAGCGGGATACGGACGAACTGACCCGGCCAAAAGCTCGAGCCCGAACGCCGCCGACACATACGAATACGCTACATTTATAGGTTACAATGAATCAGTATAGAGCTTTTGCCAAATTACGCCTCTCGCGGCAAGAGTTGGCGAAATCCGCCATTTTGAGTACATTTAAGTTAAGGTAAACA
>JAGJRP010001880.1:0-10535 GCA_022832235.1 Lepidurus couesii | reverse complement strand
ATTTCCCTTCAATGAAGGTATACCTTTAATGAAGGTAAACCAGCCTAACGAGGCCTAATTAGCCTTCTGTGGTTTGCTGTGTCTCGTGTTTTTTGCTCACCACAGTACATCAGGAAAGCATTTGACTATAAGTAGGGCATAGGGTTTTCTTATAGCTGATAATGTAAAATTTTTTACTGCTGGTGGGTTAAAATGGAGTTTAAACCTGGCTAAATCTCATAGTAAAATAGCTCTTTGCTTGTTTAAAAGTCTGCATTGGAAGAAAATATGTGGCAGGTCTCGTTGTTCGTATACGTTGCAGCGGCGAACGCAGTGTCATTTGTTCTCTTTCTGCGGTCCTGACACCTTTATTTGGTCTTGAATAGGGGTGCGTTTTATTGTGAACGGGACTGAAGAACTGCGTTGACCAGTTAGCTCAACTGGCATTTTCGCGTGTACGGGGTTCAGCTGAACGGACGTTTTAGCGTGAACAGCTCAACTAGATGGCTTGGCGCGCAGTTCGAAAACCGCCTTCCGTTCTACTGTGCTCAAGGTGCAAAGTAAAGCTCAACTGAGCCAGTTGAACGGCGACCTGCAGAACGTTCGTTTTATTGTCAACGAGAGCCGTTCAACGGAAGAACTGGTGAACGGATCAGTTCACAATAAAACGCACCCTAGCTCTGCCAACGGTTACTTCATTGTTGGAAGCCGAAAGTGAACAAGACTGGATCCTGGATGATATTAACAACGTTCTATGATGAAGAGTTTGCCCAAGGGTAAAGTACTTTGCAAGTTTACTTTATATTCTTGGCAATGTTTACCATCTCTGTTATTTGGGAATTTGAAAGGGCATAAAAATACGGTACAGCTGCCAAATAGGTTAGGTTAAGGCTGTCACGTTCGTCCCATTCTTTTTTATTGGCACGTCTTGACTTGTTACGTTAATAAATCCGCGATTTTGTTCGTTATTGCGATGGGAATAGTGCGGAATAAAAGCACAAACATAAAGAAGTTGGACACTTTTAAATAAAATACAACGTACCTATTAGTTTTACTGCTATAATTATCAGTTTCTGCCACTGTTTGTAAGGAGAAAACACCGAGAATAATATACACTACACGCGCTAAAGCTGCCTTTTAGCGTTTCTTGTTACTCCCTAAGCTACCGCTACGTACCGCACAGTATCGTCTTGTGTGTGGGAGTGTATATGATAGCGCACTTCCTTCTGCGCATAATAAACATTTTAACCGTGCATGATAACATTAGGGCCATATATTCAATTTTTATGCAGTATTTCTTTAAGAAAAAATACAGTAAATTAGTAACTAGGCGACAATCTAATTAAATCTGGATACAACACAGATTTTTTCCTGCAGGGAAAACAAAAACAAGAACAAATAAGCTGTCTTATCATTCTTTAGACAATACAGATTACTGATGCGGATACGGATTTATTCCCAGTCATAATACATTAATATGGATGGATAGAATCATCAACGGACTGTCTTAAAATTTGGTAGGAGCGGGAGCAGGGTAAGCTGCTTGGTCTTGGAGTTTTGGCAACAAGGGGAGCGTCGCAACGATTTCACGGGAATGGGTGGAGGGGTGGGCAAGTGATCACCCTTGGGCTGGAATCCGTTCTCATCAGCTGCCCAGGTCAACGTCAAACGGGTACCGCCAGGGGTCATCCAATAGGACGACCCTTGTTTGGTATGGCCTTGCTTGTAGTCGATCTGCTTTTGCTTCTGGGCTTCTTCAAGGGTCGTCCAATAAAATTCAGCGTAGCTATTTAAATACAAAATAAATATGATTAAAATAGGTGTCATATTTTTATCCAATTAAGCAGATATATCGAATTTAAGATTTGAAAATGTGGTATACAATTCCCAATACAAGAATTTATGCCGATGCTCATGCACCACAAAAAAGAGTCCCCGGGAAAAAATTCCCGTCCCCAGTATTCGGCAGTAGTCGGCGTCCATCGACCCGGCCTATAAAAATCTCTTTCCTCGAATCGGTACTTCGTCCTCTGGGACCCGAGTAGAATCTCCATCGACTAGTCCCCCTACCAGCATATGCCATCCACATACCATCCGTATGCCAGCCATCCACCATCCATTTAGTCCCCGTACCGGTTTTTAGCATATGCGCGATGGATGATGTAGGTTTGACTAAACAGAATTTAGCTACTATAAATACCATTTAATTTAATGACCTGTTCCTTTAGTTGACTGGGGACTTTAGAAAAGTTATTGTGTTGAAAACCCTGCGTAAGCGTAGTAGTGATAGTGAACTGGATATGACAGGATTTGTCGAAACGACGGATAAGCACTCTCACTGGTCGATTTGCAAATTCCACAAGACTATCAATAGTTTGAATACTGTACTGTATTGTGTCCAAACAAACGGGTACAAGCGGGTACGGGTAAAAAAAAACGGGTACGGACCTGTACGGTTAAGAAAAGTGGTAAACTTGGGAATAAATTAAGTCTGCTTATCTTGAACCGGTTAGTAGGTCTCCTATTAAACTAAGCCGAAGCTGAAGCTTATCGAAAGCGGGATCTGTTTCTACTCTGAGCTGGAGGGCAGAGAAAATGCTCTTACAGAAATACAGTAGGATTCTACGTTTCTTAGTTTCAGTTCGGCTTTAGAGACGAGCAGGTTAGAAATGAGCAATCTTTAATTAATCTCAAGGGTAAAGATTAGACCACTGTGATTACGTTATACCCATTTTTTTACAGTACCTTTCCGCAAAAAAGAACGAAGTGCAGTTAGGCAATCTTGTGCAAATATGGATCAGCAATCAACAACGTATCTGCAGAAAAATCCCCGTGCTTCGGCTAACCTGTTTTCAGTTCTCTTTTTTTGGTAAGTTTTCAATAATGATATTTTCGCCCTTGCTTTTTATGCTGCTAACCCTCTAATAGCAATCTTTCGCTTATTTGTTCGAAAAAATTTTGTGTTCTATTAACCGCTGCTCAATACTGGTTTGGCGCTATCTAGGCGAACACGTACTTTCCGGAACAAGTAAACTTAAGATTGTTGTTAAGATTATTGGTGTTCTTTTGAGGGAATCATGTATAAGTTAGTCAAAGTGTACAGTACTTTCAACCATTTATTGACAGGTGGCTTAACCCGTTCTTCAGAACGGGATATAAAAATGATCTTGAGATTGGAGATTTATACCAAATTTTACCTGAAGACTCGTCCAAAACATTAGGAGAGACTCTAGAGAGGTAAAATGATTTTTTGTAAAGGCAAAAAAACATAATTTATTTCTAGAGCATGGATTCTTTTACTGGATGAGAAAGAAAAGACTGCGAAATTGATTGCGAAAAAGCTTTCGGCATATCGTGGAATTACTTTGACAAATGTATCAGCCAAGTGGCTTAAAGACGCAGATGAACCCACGTTGTCTTCCATTTCCTGCTCCGTAAAGCCTGGACAGCTATTAGCTGTGGTAGGACCAGTTGGCTCGGGCAAAGTATTGCTTTAATTCTGAAGTACAGGGCTGGATGAAGCGAGACACTTGAAAGAAATTGCTAAACAGGTACATTTATCGCTTTCATCATAAGCTTGTAAATGCAATCCTCTTGTCTTTCTAGGCTTCAATCAAGCGCAATTCAATGAGAAACTCCATATTCTTAACCAACAGTAATGTTAATGGACCGCCACACGATAAGTTTCCTGCCTCGTTTACCACATTATTTAAAGAATCGAATGAATTTCGTGCGCAAGTAAAATCCAGTGTAGCCCCTAAAGAAGCAGAAAATGAAATGACCGTTTTGTAGGCAGTTTACGTTTGCCTCGATAAAAGGCATCTAATTCCTTTTCATCAACTATTCAATGATAGGGTGTTCTTGACCGGAACCTAACTGTTTTCCCTTCAGATGCTTGCATCACACTTGCAGTCGCTTATAACATGTAGAAAGAAGAGGATAATAAAAAATAATTTTATATACGAATAAAAAGCGCAATCCTGTATCTTATTGGGTAGGCAGCTAGGAACATTCCTCTAGAAACTGTAAAAAAATGCATGCTCAATGGTTTAATAACAATATTAGATACGAACTGTTTAAGTTGGATTCCGTTTATGTTCTCTTTATTAAACTAGGCAATTATAATTAGGTAGTAGCATATTTTTTTTACCCTTCCGGCTTTATCTTTTGAACTCATCCTTATAGAAGACTCATCCTTATAGAAGAATGACTCTTTATTCAGTCGAACTGTTCGGGCGAAGTGAAGTTTGTGTTAATTTTTACCCTTTCGGCCTAAGCTCCAGATGTACGGAACTCGAGAAGGGTAACTAACATATGCAATTAGGCTGAAAACTGACTCTACGATTGACAGGCACAAAGGGTTACGTTTTGCATGGACCCCCCGTAGGAGTTTTATGACTGATAAAAAACAGACTTTGTACATGTTTCTAGACGTCTAAAATATCTAACTGACCAATGGCAGTGACGAACGACAAAGACTTCAGCCTATAGTATAACTGTAATTTTGTATGAAGAATACAGAGAGTTCTTGCTCGACGTTTGACCCGTGTACACCGATATATATAGTCGTACCTTTTTACTGTTAAGTAAGAGCCTTCAACGTAGCAAAACTCCAACTTATATGATTCACTTCACGACGCAAAAGTGTCACTTCATCATGACACTTCATCATGACGCAAAAGTGATTCTTGAGTGTATAACTAATTCACGTATATGGCTTCAAAAAAGCATAAAGTAAACTGCAATGCAGAAGACTAGGAATAATTTTACGCAATTTCCACTCCAATAATCTTGTTTGTTGTTTCCTCTTCCGTGAGATTGTTCAGGCTAAAAGAGTTAAAGCATCCCAGAAATGTATTTTCTCAAAGATAATACCAAAGTGGACACCGAAAGGATCGTAGCGGGATGTTGTAATCCAAATCGTACCCGGAAAATGGTAGCATTCTTTGATGAGCTCTCAGAAGCAATCCGTCGAATAGTAGATTGGGCCGAGTTTGTGCGAATTGCTCGTAACAACTCGAAGATTTTCCGAGCGGCTGACGATGCTTTTAGAACTGTTAGCAACTTGGTACAAAGATATGTGAAATGCGACTTCCAAGTAAATTTAAAACACGGTAGCTTTTATTTATTTTTCTTAAAGATTGAATAGCCTACAGATCGGAGTACTGACAATTCTTTGAAACACGTGGTTGAGCGTGGTGACTGCATACCAAAAATAGACTTGGATACAGGGGGCGTCGCGAGGGGGGGGGTTGGGGGTGAACCCCCCAATATTTGGTTAGAAAGCCCAGTCGATACAATTTTGGTGGTCGTCGGTAAAACTCGACACTCGACTTATGGTTATTATAAACTACAGGGAATGACGTCACGATAACCACGGTTGTAATTCCACTAAGTGGGACTGCAAGATACCCTTAGGGCCTATTCCCACTTAGCGCATAAGGCCTTATGCTTATGATCATACTATGCCTCCGTGGGCCCACCTGTTGTCGTTTGTGAGCCACGGCGGAGCCAAACTAGGTATTTGTTTACAATACCTTTGATAACTTGCTCATGCCCCTTCTTTAGTCCAACCCCTTTCTGTCGGTGAAGCTATGGAAGTTAGCTGAAACCCCTGAAAGTCTATTGTTGACCTTGTCCTTCCTTGCGCCTCGCTTGTGCAGCTCTTATGCTCTTATGCCCCAAGTGGGAATAGGCCCTTAGATACCTCCCTTCGCTCAGTCATAGTGGCGAAAGGTTAGAAAATCTCTTTTTATTGGCGTCTGAGAAAGAAATAGCGGACGAAATGTAGAGCGATGGAAAGCGAAGAAAAACAGGAGAATTTGTTTCTAACCGGAATGTGAAGAATAAGGCTATATCCAAATAAAACTCATAGCGGTAAAGCAATGCTATACTTTAATAACTGTTTCAATACTCTAACCGTCGGTACAAAATTATCAAAGTACAGTCGGTAAAATCGTCAACTACAGTCGGTAAAATTAAGGGTTCCCCCCCCTCAAGCAGAACCCTTCGCGACGCCCCTGTTTGGACACTTACATTTCCAAGCTATTTCAAATTGATTTCGAACAATCGGAATCCATTTGCCCAACAACAAAGGTGAATCTGAGTTGCCTCAATGAAGTGATGCTTTTATTTCATACAGCCTTTTAGCGCCGATGCTCATGCACCACAAAAAGTCCCCCGTGATAAAATCCCTCACACCTCCATATTTGACAGTGACAATGGTCGACGTCCCAATATAAACCAGCTTACACGCAGCTTACATTAACCTAGTTTCCTCGAATCAGAACTTCGTGGAATTGTTCTGGGACAAGAGTGGAATCTCCTTCGGAGAGGCCTTGGTTTTTACCATAAGCGCGACGAACGACGTAGGCTTGACTAAAGAATCTATTAAATAACCGCCATGAATTAGCTCAGTTGTGCGGCTTTCCTTATAGTTCAAAAGTTCATAAACGTTCCTTGAGCTATAAATCCTAACTAAAATGATACGTGCTGTGCATTACAAATTGCTGTTATACTTTTTTTCCAAAATCTGGCGTAGGCTTACAATTGCCATATTGCCATAGCTTTTGCCATAGCAATTGCCATAGCTTTATTATAGCCTTGTTGTTATACTTCACTAATTTAAAAGTTGAGCAGTATCGTCTCATGTGCCCAGGGATTTTTTTTTTGGAAGGGATTATCAAGGCCATTGCTGCGTTGGGTACAGCCGTGGGCAAACTGGCAGTAATTACCAGCAATTTGTTTAAGAAGATGACCCGACGTCGCCTTATACGATAGAAGACATCAATACTAACATGATCAAATCGTATGATATTAGTGGAATAAGTAGTACTTTATGAAATCAGAACATACAGTTTTCCAAAGCACACGACCGTGTAAGAGCTTTATTGAAATTTAGTTGACTAATAAATGTAACAATTTAATTTTTGCTAATCAAAATCCATTTTGTCCATTCAATTTTTGCTACATCAAGGCTAGAGATAGACTTGGGGTATCGAGTCACAACTTAATGTACTTTCCATAATTTAATTTTACTTTACTTACAAAACTTTCTTAACTTAATTCAGCTTCACGTTTCCCTGTGTCCATGCATGATTCGTGGGTAGCCCTAATAAAAAACCTATATAAGGTTATGATTTTTAGGTTGCGTGGCTCATCGGCGCACATCAGACTGGACGTAGGCTACGTGCGTTTTCTTATTCCGTGTGCTTCAACGTCTCAATAGCCTCGTAAAGAACTTGCCAATTACGAACCTTTCCGACAAAAAATAAGTGCAGGTCAGCAATCGTGTCCGAATATGGATCAGCAATCAAAGACGCAGTTGCAGAAAAATCCCCGTGCTTCGGCTAACCTATTTTCGATTTTCTTTTTCTGGTAAGCTTTCAGTGCTAATATTTTCGCCTTAGTTTTTTATGTTAAGGTTCCCGACCTTAGCTCGGTATAGGCGGTTAGCATGGGGAATTTCGGAACACTTTTTTGAGAAAACCAGTGCATTTCATGAAAAAAATTCTTTACCAGGCTCTTGAGTTTGCTCACGATAGTGCACAACCAAATCACGACTTTTTCAATGAGTAGTTAATTAGCAATATGCAAATGAAATTTGCAACTATGAGAAATACGTTACCTAAAAATATGTATTTTGGTTGTGCACTAGCTGCTAACAAAAGAAAATCTTTGCATTCGATTGTTTTAATATCTGACAAGCCGTTTTCGAGAAATCTTGTTCCGAAAGTTTGCTGACTTGATTTGGTACATTGTACTGCTACAGCAATCTGTGTTAACAAATCGTACTATTCAGAAGCAAAAAAAAACGTAGAAACTTTGCCGGCATTTAGCTGTCTATTTATTTTCTTACTTTCTTACGCAAGTCTTTCGCAAAACAAGAAAAACTATAGATAGGAAAGATTCACAGATGGCACTGATATATCAGTCAGGGCCGTCTTAACACCCCCGTGGGCCCCTGGGCCAAGTTCCGAAATGGGCTCCTAAACAGGTCGGGATGGGGCCCTAAACAGGTTAGGATGGGGCCCCTAACCTCGGGGGCCCCTGGGCCGGGCCCAGTAGGCCCATAATGTTAAGAGGGCCCTGATATCAGTGCCATAGTTGTTGCGAGCGCGCTCGAATTTTCGCGAGCGAAGAGCGCGATTGCTCGTTTCATTTTTTTTTTACGAGCGCGAGCGCAGACAAATGAGCGCGCGCTCGAGGTGGTGGCGCCACCATCGCGGCTTATACGCGTACTAGAAGGCTTTCATAATTCCCGCACAGACATCACGTCGGACTTTCGCTTGTGATACTACGATTCAATACATAGCAACGATACATTGATACATTGATACGATACGATATATTGTTACGATACGATAGCGTTTTCAAAAAGATTCTGTTCATCGTTAATTTCGTTATTGAAATGAAGTGCGATTTTGAAGTGTTCAAAATTAATTTCCTAAAATGAATTTTGGGTTCGTTTTATGTGAAAAATCAACACCGTTGGTCTTGAATGATTGGTTCGTTTATAAGAGTGCAACAAGTTTTAAGCTGATTAAAGCAATTACATGAAACAGGAGCTGAGTTCTTAATAAGTGAAACTGTAAATATTTCCTTTAAAATGCTGATGAAATTGTTTAATATTGTTGATCAACGACCTAGGCCAAAGAAATATGTTAGCTAAATTGTCTTAAAAATCTAAAATTAAACTTGTTTACTACTTTCTTCAAAGGAAAGCGGAAAACAGATGCGTCGAAGTTCTCTGAAAGCAGAACAAGAATTGACAAGTTTAGCTGTACTGCATAGAAACAAGAACGGAAACGACTATAGGTTAAGTACCGTACGCTGTAACAGCCAAGTAAGACCTGAAACGTAGGAAAAACAGTAGTAGCACAAACTGATAAATCAATACAGCCTTCTTTTTATCGGTTAACTTACAATTTCTATATATTTCGTAATTATATGTTCTATTTACTTATTTATCTTGCATAGTTTTACATAGCTGTATTTTTTGTCAAGAATATATACACGAGCGCAAGTGCGAGCGCGAGCGCGAGCGCGCTCTTTTTTAAAAAAAGCGAGCGGAGAGCGAGCGCGCACACGTTTTTTGCAAAGAGCGCGCGAGCGAGCGCGCTCGTTTCGAAACGAGCGATCTGCAACTCTGATCAGTGCCATCTGTGAATCTTTCCTATCAATAAGCTAAGTACAAGGGGGGGTGGGGGTAGTATGTGAATATCGTTATGGAGAAAAAAATTCGAGGGAGGGGAGGGGGCTAAAACCCCCGCACCCCCCTGGGTACGGGCCTGGCTCTAATAGCAATCCTTCGCTTATTTGTACGCAAAATTTCGTGTTCGATTAAGCACTGTTTGTTCAATGCTGGTTTGGCGCTACTTATGCGAACACGTACCACTTTCCGACATAAGTAAACATTCGATCGCTATTGGTGCTCGTTTGACGAATCATGTATAAATTAGTCTAAAAGTACAGTAACAAACTTATTGATTGCTACATGGAGTATAGAAAACTAATTGTAGCGATGGATAAGTTCGTTACTGTAAAAGTACTTTCAACCTTATTGACAGGTGGCTTAACCCGTTCTTCAGCGTGGGCTATAAAAAGAGACTTGAAATTGGTGACTTGTACCAAATTTTACCGGAAGACTCGTCCAAAACATTAGGAGAGACGCTAGAGAGGTAACATGACTTCTTAAAAAGACATAAAGCAGAAATTATTTTTAGAGCATGGATAAAAGAGTTGGAGCAGGGTGCAAAGGATACCAAGGAGACAAAACGAGTCTTGTTTCATGCCATAAGGAGATGCTTTGGATGGGAATTCGTGAAACTAGGCTGTCTAACTTTTGTTGAAGAATGTGGCCTTCGGTATAAATAATTTTATTTCCTTTCAAGATGGAAATCTGAATTCCATCTGAATCCTCCTCCGCTTATAGACTTATTCAGCCAATGTGCTTGGGTCTGCTTCTGAGGTCGTTTCAGCCAGACACCACTATTCAGAGATGGGAAGCTTACCTGTATGCAACGGGTGTAGTGGCTTCTTACTTTTTCTTGATGTTCACCCATCATCCGTACTTTCAGGAAATTCTACAAATGAGCATGAAATTACGTGTCGCAGCATGCTCCCTCATCAATAAGAAGGTTTCAGTTTTCGGTTTTCATCGTCCATTTTCGACTTGATTTCTTTTTATAGTCGTTGAAGCTCAGCAGAAGTGCTTTAGGGAAGACAACAATCGGACATATAGTTAACCTATTGTCGAATGACGTAAACCGTTTTGACGTGTCGATTCAAGCATTCCATTTGTTATGGATTGGACCTTTACAAACAGTCATCATTTTGGGATTGTTGTGGTATGAACTGGGTCCTTCCTGTTTGGTTGGATTAATGTTGCTGGTCCTTTTCGTACCATTCCAAGGTCAGGTCAAGTACATTTGTAAAATATAATTATGTCATAGCTATTTTTCCTACACAGTCTGGATTGGCAAGGTATTTGCAGAAATGAGGTTAAAAACTGCCATGGAAACCGATGAGCGGATTCGTGTCATGAATGAAATCAT
>JAGJRP010001878.1:0-10718 GCA_022832235.1 Lepidurus couesii | reverse complement strand
TGCAAGCTGCATGAAAATGCCACGTGCGGCACGGGCGAATGCTGCGACTTCAAAGTAAGTTATTACTGCTCGAAAACGCTAAAACGGGGATGAGCCAGCACGTTAAAAAATGTCTTTGATTTTTTTTATAATTGGCCAATTTTTTCATATATTTTTCTTAGTCAAACTTTTCTGATTTTGACTTACTAATTATATAATTTTGTAACTGTTGTTTTTAGACATGTAAGGTGAAAACNTAATTATATAATTTTGTAACTGTTGTTTTTAGACATGTAAGGTGAAAACCGCGGGAACTGGATGTCGAACTGCGTCAGCCGAATGTGATTTGCCTGAATTTTGCACCGGGCAAAGCGAATTCTGCCCCGCAGACTTGCACAAGATGGATGGGTTGTCCTGCGGAAATAACAAGGTTAGAATTTGGGAGGGGGAATTTGAATTTTGCTGCGCGAAGACGAATTTTTCGCTATTTGTTTGGGGTTTTTGTGGGATTTTCGAATTTTCATTTGTTTTCGTGTTAGAATTGCACATTAATTTGGCTGGTTAAGTGCTAACATGAGTTTCTATGGTACTTCTGTGCTTACAAGTCATTACTTTTAATTTGCTTGAACATTTAAATATAAAGTTTTATTTTTAATATGTTTGGTTTGTTTATGTTTATGTTTGCAGGCATACTGTTACCATGGTTCCTGTAGAGGCCATTCTGACCAATGCAGGCTGTTATGGGGGCCATCTGGGAAAGACTCCTCGGAGTTGCAGTGTTACAAACAGAATTCGCAAGGCAATCGAACAGGTCATTGTGGTTTCAACCGCGTAACTCAGAAATTTACACGGTGTCAACAAACGTGAGTCAACGAATTTCTAATACAACTTCTAGTTATTTTTTAAAAAAATTGTCATACTATTTTAGGGATATCATGTGTGGGCTTTTGCATTGTTCACATCATAACGAGCAGTTGGAGTTCGGCATGGAGTCAGTCGCCATTTTGAAACATTCCTTCTTCAATTCCCAAGGTAGGAGCATTCGTTGTAGTACGGCCTCAGTAGATCTGGGTTTAAGCGACCCGGATCCTGGTTTGGTACCTGACGGGGCGATATGTGGCGAAGACAAGGTAAACAAAGATGAAAAATCATCACTAGATGGCGTTGATTTCAAACGGGTTCACTTTTTGGCCGCTAGATGTGCGTGCAGCAAAAGTGCACCGCAGTGAAGGACGTCATAGGGGCCAAGTGTCCTAATGGCTGCAATGGTAATGGTGTTTGTAACAATCTTGGAAAATGTTACTGCAATCCGGGTTATGCCTACCCGTACTGCGACGTTCTGGAGAAAGCGAGGAAGAGGATGGGGGGCCGAGGATCGAAGCGAGGATGGGTGCGAGGATGGGGGACCAGCCGCAGATCCTAACAGTTAGCTAGCCATCCAGAGTTTACGCTGACGCCTTAATCTAATTTTATCCTTCATTTCGTTCTCCTAGAATCGAGTGCCTTCGTGACAGGGTTATACGTCTTCTTTTGTTATACGTCTTCTTTGGTTCCATTGTCTGTTGTTGTTGTTTTTGGTCTTTCAGACGAACCGCGTCACAATCTTGACGCATTATCGTCTTCGGCTTTCATCTTTTTTTTTTTAAAGTTCCACCAAGGATTTTTCCGGTTCCACCAAGGATTATTGGTAACCCGCGTAGGCTGACGCCTGTTGCGGTGAACGGTCGAATTTGTACATCAACGCAGTACACAATAAACACTATAAACAAAATACCAAATGCACTGAAGGGAGTATGTACGGGATACATTTGGGGGGGGAGGGGGATAATGAGGGGTGGTGGCTATTTACATATGCTTGGCCGCTTCCATAAATTTAATAATAGATGGGAATAGCTTTGGGTTCGTCAAAATTCCTTGAGGGTTAAAATGCACTTTGTGTCTGCTCAAATCCCTGAGCAGCATGGCTCTTTCCCTGTTCAAATTGCGACAATGGAATAACAAGTGGGAGAGATTTTGGAAAGAACGATATTGGCAAGAACACCTGGCCGATGTCACTTTACCAGTGCGCAGTAGGTAGGACTTCGTCGGGAAATGAGTTGTTCGTATCTGGATCAGCTTGCTGATGATCCGACGGTGGAGTTTTACGTCCACGATACTCCGGCTGCAGGGTCCAACGTTAAGATCCCTTACTCCACTTCTCTCCACTTCTTCATCGTCGCTTCTTTGATCCAGTGGAGGGCTTCGGCTTGACTTTTGGGTCTATTGGCCCATGTAATGGACAGGAGCTGGCGTGCTCTCTCGTCTGGGCACGAAGTATATGACTTGTGCTTTGGTTGGATTGGTGTGGTAGGCCAACAATTCACCAAGGATACACCATTATTCTACTGTTTGCAATTCATTTATCATTCATTCAATGTACCATAATAAGACAATTATATTTTTAGAAAACCATATTGTACTCGATAATTAGTGCGATTATATTTAGCAATGTTTTACTCTTGAAAAGATTTGTTTACAATAATTTTAATCAATAAGCCATCTCTATGGAAATTAAATTTGACAAAATCTGACAAAAATCCAGAAAATGAGTATCACTTCGGTAATAGTCTAATTTAATCTTCCTTAAAAAATATTTGCAGGAATTTTTAAAATGCAACAGATTAACCCAATGTTTTGTAAATAATAGACTAATCATAGAAAATCATAGACTAAATTTACAAGAAACGATTATACACTACTAAACTTGTCCGTGATATTTGAATAAGCCAATGACAGACCTGTATCCAATAATATTGTAGGTAAGTCTAATATTGTAGCTAACTCTATATTTAGTGGGCGGTACCTACAACTCACCGTTCACGAACTTTCAAGTTTCGCGCTAGTTGCAGATACTGTCATCTGTTGTTAAGAATATAACATAGAGGAGCTTAATTAAGAAAAAACACTTGTGCCATCTATTAGCTGAAAATATCTCCAAAGTGAACTGCAAGTAGGTGATAATTTCTTGTCAACAGATGGCTCTAGTGTCATACCTATATCTAACATGTTCTCCAGTTTCGGAACTCCGAAATAAAATGACACATGTGTGTATTATTGTTTCAAAACGTTCTCGGAAAACGAATGACAATCGGGTTCAAAAGTGGTAGTCAGATTGGAAATGCATTGGTTTAGGTTAGGTTATGATAGGTTAGGTTAGGTTAGGATCGGTTAGGTTAGGTTAGTTAGTTTTGGTTAGTTTACGTTAGGTTAGTATAGTTAGGTTAACCCGGAGAACCATAGTTGAAAATTCAAGTTGAAAATTGGTAGTTGGATTGGAAATGAATTACGTTAGATTAGGTTCGGTTAGCTTAGATTAACGATTCTCGTCAACTTTCGTTGATAAAAATCGTTAAAAACTTGTACTTGGTTAAAAACTGACACACAAGAGTTGTTTCTGCTACACCCGTTTGTCACTAATTTCGTTGGATTTTAAGGCATGACAAAACTGCCATCTCTTGACAAGTATTATCAACTACATGCAGTTAACTGGTGCCTCGAAGTTCGAAATTTTCCCAACTTCTTCAGCGTAAGAATACTCCTTCGGAAGGGTTCCTCGATGGATCACCTGGCGGCGCTATGATAGTTAAATGGGGCTTGCCTCTTTCGTAGAATATTCATCTGTTCCCCATTCTCTGTGTATTCTGTGGCACAGCCAAAAGCTCATGGGTGTTTACCAGGACGTCCAAAAGTTGTGCTAAATGCAGTGAGTTTTAAGTTAACCGTGTCGTTATTTCCAAAATGACTAGACTGACTCGAAAGCTACTATTCCTCTGTATATTGTGTCAAGTGTTAGTCTTTTACTGCCCTGGAATTCTCTCTGTCTCTCACTTTACTACAGGTAACATTTACTCCTCACTACAACTTTCAACATACAAGTCACAATTCCAAACCACAAACTACGATAACACATAGTGCCGGTCGTTCTTTTTCGCAACCTTAATTCCATCCGTTGCTTCATTTAACACAATCTAAACCAATATCCTTCCCTTTTTCCACACTCCCAATTCATTGTTAGTCTACCTAAAGATTCCAAACAAACAATCCAAACTCGCTCAAAGACCAGACTGTAATGCCCCCCACAAGCCAAACTCTTTCCGACAATATATTCTTCGACAACTTCAACAATGAAAACTATGCTGTTTGTGTTTCTACACTGAAATCTACAAAAACAACCTCAACAATCAAAGCTTCGACAGTCTCTTCGCACTCCCAAGTTTCTATCATCTCAACAATCAAATTTTTCCACAACCAAATCCCTTACAATTGAAACTGTTATAAAAAATTCACGAGTTGCACATGTGAGACTTTTCGCTACTTAATATTCTCACGGTGTATAACAGCTGCTACGCCTTGAGTTGCATTTCGTTCCGTTTGTAACTTGACCTTAGAGCATATCCTTAGCCATCTCTCATCCCAAGATACAAACGCAAACGCCCCTACAAAAAAATGGTAAAAAATTCTGTAAATTTAAGCTAGTCTAACAATTGCTTTTTCAAAACTTATGGATCAAACCACCAAACAGTTTGAATGTAGTCTAGTGAAATAATAGGACAGTTTAAGGTTCAAATAGTCGTAACAACTGATCATGTTTAGTGAAACTGAAACTGAAAACTAAAAACATATCTGACCTCCAAAAGGCTAATTACCGGCCAATTCTTTTAATGACTTGGCCATATGCCCTTCTAACCTTTACACGCTAAGGATCCCCTAGCCAGTTAAAAAAAATAAATAAAAAAAATAACGCGAAACCTAGCGTTTTTTTAATTTTTTAATTTTGGTACATCTGCAACGTGGCAAAAGGGAGTATGGTAACCGTTGTTGGCACACAGAATTCGCCATCCCCTAATAATATCATAAATAACAATGTCAGAGTCCCCTCCCATGAAAATGCGGAGATAAGGCGTCGTCAGCCAGCGTCGCGACGCCCTCGTGTCTACTTTGTGTGTAGAATCGCATCGAACGCGTTGAACGGAAGTCAATGAGGCATTTTGCCAACTTAAGCACACAAAAGCAAAAAATAAACTTCAAAACATCTTCAGACAACTAACAAGCATCGAAGAGCTTTTTTTTGAGGATAAAATTCCAAATTTTCGAACGTTTTTATGCATAACCGGAAATGGGTACATGCGTCCAGAGTTAATAATGCTTGAGCACGTTTTTTTTTTTTTTACTTTTTGGTTTGTATTTCGCAACGGATGGATCGTTTCTTCAAGTTCTTGCGGAAAAGAACCTCAAGGTTCATCTACCTGGTGACGTCATGAAAAAGTGAACCAGTCACTTTCAATTCAATTCAGTTCGGTTCAACTCCATTTCTATTTTCGTTTGTGAAGACCGTATTTGCATTTTCACTATAAGGGGACAGTTAAAGACTCTTTGCCTTGCTTTGCAAGGGGAATAAGAAGGATCGTAGGATGCAAAAGAGGAAGTTTGGGTTCTGTGTTTATTTAGGGTGTGTTTCGCACGTAAACCCAAACAGAACCTTTTCTGAACCCTATAACAACTACTATGGGTTCATTTGCCGATACTGTATCACCCATCCACCCCTTTGTTGTTGCTTTGTTGGGTGGACTGTTTATGGGGTAAAAAGAGAACGTTGTGGCAGAAGTAAACGCTTGTAAAACTAGACAAGAGGTTTTCGATTTTCACCAAGTCCGTAAAAGGTTAAATGGGATGAAAAAGGGTTTGTTTATGGTGCGAATTTGCCCCGGATATTGTAGGTCAGGCTTGTTTTGTTTATACTCGGAGGTTGAAGTTGAGGTAATCGAATAATATTTTTAAAAAAAAAAAAAAAGATTCAAGATAGAAGAAAAAGTTGGAGTCATTAGTACATTTTTGGATGGTTATGGGAAGTTAATTCTGGAAACCAAAAATGATTTTACTTACTTTTTAATTTTTTTATTATTGTTATTTTCGAATTGATTTTAGATGGTTTCGTGGGGTTTTGTATACGTTCGTGGTTTGCTAATTAAATTTTGTATAAATTGAATAGAAGTTTTCGCAAAAAGCGGATTTTACGAATTTGTTAAGGTAGAGTTAAAGGAAAAGGTCAGGTAGAGGAAGGTGAAATTGGTATACATTGAAGGAAGCGATATGGTGCGCGTTACCGTTAAAAGTGTTTTATGCATTGGAAAAAGTGAATTTGGAACATGTTGTTAGGAAGTCAGCGTTGTGTAACTGTAATTCAGGGTCGAAAGCTCCTTGTTAGAAGCTTTAAAAAGTCAATGGCATGCTCTTGGCTCCTGCTTAATGCCTTTTGGCATCTGAGTATGCGTCATAAAATTCGCCAAATTTGCGTGGAAGATAACTCCAAATTTCCGTATCCACTTTGCATGGGTTTAGTTCCAAGAAAATGGCGCCATAAACCTTCCAACCTTTCCCCAAAGTGACGTGTTCGCAGACCCTTCAAAACTAGCAACTACTAGCATTAGCAGCATAGTACTAGCATTTCATGAAACCAACACGAAATTCCTATTCCTCAGAGGAAACTTGCAAATTTCTAAAGACAAATGACAGATTTCTTAAGACAAATTCCGGAAACTTAAAAAATTATCCTTTTCGGCCTAGACATCCCCTACATTACTGTCAGCGACTTTTTGCGAATTTATGAATTTGAGAAAAAAAATAGCAAAAATAATATTAGCTAATGAGTAGCAGTGTGTATATGTTTAAGGCACAAATAATGAACAAGTTCGTTAGAAGCTCGTGCCTTTCGTTGCGACAGGGATCCAGATTGTAGCCTGAGGTAAACTTAAACAAATGATTGTGGTTCTGTTGGTTAGGCTATCCGGTTCCTGTTTCCGACTTCACGTCCCATGGGATTACCCGCCCGACAGTCTACCATGGACGCGAGAAACGGCAGATTTCTCACACACGCCACACGGTAAATACAAAAAATCCTTCCTAACACATTCCGTATATCCCTTGCGATTCCCCGCAGAGTTAATGAGTCCCATACGGAAAGGTTTGTGTCTGCTTTGAACAAAATCTAATTTATTTTTATGGGAAAACAGGATGGACATGTATCTGATTTGACGTTAACCTTGGAGCTTCATGGGGAGGCTCGGATTATTGATCTTCATTTGAAAAGAGATTTATTGGGAGAAAAGTATTTCCAAAAGCATCATGAAGGTGGGAACGAAGTTATTACGCGACCTTCTATTCAAGTATGGATATAAATAACCTTCAAAAAGTGGAATCTGGGACAACTGTTGAAACTTGAACCTTTTTCTCTCTCTTTTTGGTTCTTAATCCTCGTTGAATGAGAATAGGAAGCAGATTTGTGCCATTACCAAGGTCGGGTACGAGGCGTGAATGAATCTTGGGCTGCTTTGTCAACCTGTGCCGGATTACAGTAAGTTATTTCCGAAGGAATTTGGTTGGGAGGAACGAGAATGAATGAACGAAATTGATTTCTTACGGGGCGTTTTCTGTAGGGGTGTGATTTATGATGGCCGAGATTTACATTATATTCAGCCTATCAACGAGACCTTGGACAGTGATCACTTTGTGTATAAACAGTCAGATCTGACACGTAATTATTCCTGTGGGTATCATAATGACATTATTTCTAGTCACCTTCGGGTAAGTTGTAAATTTGTGTTGTAAAGTTATTTTCGGAAGTCGTTTCGAAAAGGATAAGTCTTTAACTCATAGAAAGCTAGTCTTTGAATCAAAGAGAAAGCTTTTGAACGTATCTCATTATCTTATTATTAACGATAATGAGTTACTAAACGATAAGGTACAAAACTCTATTCACTTTTCCCTTAAATTAGTTTCGATCTGGTTATATACTAGATTAAATAACTGAATAGATAATTTTACTATTATTTTGAGTGGTCGAACGTTTTTCTTGCGTGTTTAGATTGACTTCAAGATGAGTTAGAAGCTAACGGTTGACGATGACTCATGCTTTTGTTTGCTAGCATCTTGCGAACCGCGGCTTGCAACGGTTGCGGCTCGCCCGCGGGTCCGGTTCTGCTTATCGTCCGAACTTTTCAAATTTCATTCTTGAGAAAACCGATGCTTTTGAACTGTTTTAAACTGCGTTTTACGACTCAAAATAATGGAAATTAATGCACCTACCTTAGTCTATGCACTCTTTCTTACTAATGCAATATCCGTCAATAGTTCGATTATAGATTCGGGGTTTATTGTAATTGTTAATAGTTTTGTGCGATTACTAAAGTTAACAAGTATTTTCAGCCAAATAATTACGTAGAAGTTGTTTTACGGCTTTCTTTTCCACTTTTGACTTTTCGAAACAACTCTCGAAACATTATAGACTATTAAAGAACTGCAGTTGAAATATAATATGGTTATTTAGGCTGTCCGGTCAGCGCCACAAGGACCGTTTAAAGCAGATGGCCGTTCGCGCTACTTAGAGTTAGTATTAGTAGTGGATAATAAGGAGTTCACTACCGCAGGCGGTGGTAATTTGACTATTATGCATCGACGCTGTAAAGACATTGCCAACATTGTCAATGCGGTAAAGAAAACAATTAACTTTTCAATCGTTTATATCTTTCTTTTACTTTCAAAACGTACTAAAAGTACCTTTTTTTTTTTACTTTTTTTGTAGTTGTACAATCCCTTGAATATATTTATCGCCTTGGTTGGCGTTGTGGTTTGGTCGGAAAGGGACGAGATTACCTTATCACGTAAAGCGGATGAAACGCTAACCAATTTCTTGGCATACCGACGAATGCGACTCGCCCAAGATCATCCGAACGACAACGCACAGTTGTTAACGTAAGAAGCACGTTTTTCTTATTAAAAATAATACAAAAAATAAAGAAAAAATCTAAAAAATAAACAAAGAATTTAGAGGGAAATAAACACTTAATGGGAAACTTATGTGTGAATAGAGGAACCAGCTTTGAAGGGGGGATTGTTGGTAAGGCGCTCAAAGGACCCATTTGCACGTACGAATTCTCCGGAGGCGTCAATATGGATCATAGCGTCTTAGTTGGACTCGTTGCCAGCACTGTCGCTCATGAAATGGGACACAATCTGGGAATGGAGCATGATAATGAATCGAATTGTCAATGTCCCAATGATCGCTGTATTATGGCTGCTTCCACCAGGTATGTATCAAACAATACTTGTTTCGATTATAATACCGATACGTTAACGCTCTCGTTAACACTCAGCCAGTTATTTAACATTAATCCACTTTACCGTATACCTTAAATTTAAATAACCTTTATTCACATCTTTTTGAAAGAAAATTAGTAAACAGTGAAAATAATATAAATAATTTTGAAATCGTATGAAATTACATCATATAAATCATTAAACTCACTTCTTTTTAATAAAATAGGACTATGTTACTGTAGAAATCGTTAGGAAATAGTACCAATAAATAATCTTGACGTTATTTAAATTTTTTACGAAGAAAGTTTTCATTTTGACAGTCTTTTTTTGGGTAAATTGACCTTTGTTCAGTTGTTATTCATTTTGACTCTCTTGTAATCAATTCCGCCCTTAAAGGGGCAAAAGTGAAAAAGGCTTCTTGGGCTCGTGCCTATTGTATGCATAAGTAAAGTCCAAAGTAAAGAATCATTCATTCTGTTAGCTAAAGTGTAACGCGCTTTTGTTAACTCTTACTCCTGTTTTTCTTCTTTGTCAGCCCTGACAGGCTATTTGTTACCTCAAGGAACCTTTGAGATAGGTTTGTCGGGGTGTTTGCTTTACAAGTGGAGAGGTGTGTGCACTAATGGGTGTGAACAGCTGTTTAAAGACAAAAAAAAAAAATTAAAATGTTATTTTACTTTTATTACCAAAGACGAAATTTTATTATTTTTGCAGTAATGTTAGTCCTACCCAATGGAGTACCTGCAGTTTAGAATCGTTGGCATTTGCCTTCCAAAAAGGGATGGATTTTTGTCTCCGTAATAAGCCTGCGGCACTTTTCGGAGGGTCCACATGTGGCAATACGTTTCTAGAAGAAGGGGAAGAATGTGACTGCGGCTTGCAAGCACATTGCAAGAACCCTTGCTGCAATGCATTAACGTGCAAGCTGCATGAAAATGCCACGTGCGGCACGGGCGAATGCTGCGACTTCAAAGTGAGTTATTACTGCTCGAAACGCTAAAATGGGGATGAGCAGCAGCATGTTAAAAAATTTCTTTGATTTTTTTTATAATTTGCCAATTTTTTTTAATTTTTTTCTTAGTCAAACTTTTCTGATTTTGACTTAGTAATTATTATAATTTTGTAACTGTTGTTTTTAGACATGTAAGGTGAAAACCGCGGGAACTGGATGTCGAACTGCGTCAGCCGAATGTGATTTGCCTGAATTTTGCACCGGGCAAAGCGAATTCTGCCCCGCAGATTTGCACAAGATGGATGGGTTGTCCTGCGGAAATAACAAGGTTAGAATTTGGGAGGGGGAATTTGAATTTTGCTACGCGAAGACGGATTTTTCGCTATTTGTTCGGGGTTTTTGTGGAATTTTCGAATTTTCATTTGTTTTCGTGTTAGAATTGCAAATTATTTTTGGCTGGTTAAGTGCTAACATGAATTTCTATGGAACTTATGTTCTTACAGGTCATTCCTTTTAAAAAAAATTAACATTTAAATAAAAAAATAGAAATAGTTTTATTTTTATTATTTTTGGTTTGTTTATGTTTATGTTTGCAGGCATACTGTTACCATGGTTCCTGTAGAGGCCATTCTGACCAATGCAGGCTGTTATGGGG
>JAGJRP010001877.1:0-19022 GCA_022832235.1 Lepidurus couesii | reverse complement strand
CCTTGGAATAATTGACATACGTTTGTAACATCTGGAAGAAAAAAAGATTCCGTAAAAACTGTGTCAAAGACCCGGACTCTCCCCTATGCAAGTACGCAATTCTGTACATTTATCTAAAAAAGCTTAACAAAAAAACTATAGCAAAAGTCTCAGAGTCATAAAAGCAGGAAATTAGCTAGAAAGATATGAAAAAGTCAAAGCACGATTCTAGTTTTTAGCTAACCTTCTTTAGAGCTTGCGAAAGCTTCATTAGATGGATCGTTAGATACTTTTATAGGTGGTATAATACCTAATACCCCAGCATGTACTCTCTATGGTCTAAGGTCAAGGTACAGTATACGTATCTGAATTAGGCTATGTTTTTGCGAGCTGGAATGGCAGTTGGAAAAAGAGGAAGGTTCAACCTCTCCCAACACCTGTTGGTGTTGTTTTTTCTCCTCAGTTTTTTGCAACCTTGACAAAGGCTAAGGTTATTAGCCAATTGTTTATATCATTATTGCAGGCGCTTGTAAATTACCGAAAAAACAATTTCTTTTTTGTCTTTCTTTCTCTCTCGCTTTTCCTCGCTGATGTCTTACAAGTAGCTATAATCGCCAGAAAAGCAGCCAGAAGAAGTGCCCAGATTATGGGTCAAAAGATCAGCATGGCAGCTTCAGGGTCTTCCAAGAGTTGGACTACCTTTAAAAAGCAGCCGCCGTAGGCCATTCCCACGAAGTTAGAAGGTCGCAAATGATGGCCTTTTCCTCCCCTACTACTACGATCTCGGCGATGGAAGTGAAAAAAAGACCACATTATTCTTACCGGGTGCAAAGCAAACCAGTACAAATGGAAACCTTATAGCCAACCGACTAACACGTTACCTTCTAAGTTCTAACTAAAAGAAGATGATAGCCCCTTTACCAAACTATATTCTTATCGGCCGTTGAAATAATAACATGCGTTAGCAGTAATAAGATGACCAGCAAAGATGCGTCCTAAAACTAAAAAAGCGTTTATTCTTAATGTTTTTTTTTTTTTTAATTTTATTTTATACTCTTGCCCCTTGCGAAACCTTGCCGCCAGGCTAGTGGAATCGCCCCGTCAACCCGCAATTTTCACCTATGCCGCTTGAGCTTCCAACAGGTGAACGACTACAATTTGCAGCCATTTATTGATCCGTAAGGAAAACTTCAGGGAGTTTGATTTGGGCTTATCGCGAAGACGCCTTCTGATAACAAAGTAACCCAGACTTGGGGTACAGGGGATTGCATGAACAGTGGGGATCTGGGTAGGCAAAGCTTGAAATTCGATTATGGGGCAGATTTCTGCTGCTGTTGCTGTTGGCTCTAGGGAAGTACAAACAGGGATGTCCTCCCCGTCATCACCATGCCGAAACAGCGGGAATCTGAAGCGGTATTTCGGAGAAGTGTGGGTTCTCACGGAAGTTGTCCGATGAGGAAACGATGTGACCCCCTGCTGATTCTTCCCCCTCTTTCGCCAACACTTCTACACGCGCCACGCCCACCCACTGTCTCCTGTTGGCATTTCCCCTGTCAAACAGAAGATGGGTTTTGACCATTTGCAGCATGAAGAATGAAGACTCAGCTTTAACCGTGCTTTTACTGTTTTTACCACAATCCAAGATAATCTTGTAATCAAACATTCAAACATTCGTACTTTGCTTTGAATCGTACTCGCTTGTTTTCCTACCTTTAAAAAAAAAAAAAAAAAAAGATTTTAAAATGTAAAAAAAGATCTAAAATGTAAAGAAGATTTTAAATGTAAAGTCTTGAAAGGGAATAAAAGTGTATAACCTTCTCTTACTACTACTTGGATTTGATTACCCCAGAAGCGCTGGAATGGCTGTCATTCGGATGGAAATTTGTTCCAGCAGCGTAACCTCCCACGCCATCTACGAGCGCAAGTTGGGTTTAACGTTCACCAGAAAGTACCTCGTGGAGGGGTACTTTGAATTGCAAATGGCGGTGTTTTACTGCCCAGGGACCTTGAGGCTCGGTCGGATTTTTATGCTAATAACCAACACGAAAGTCATGTTTGCCATTGCAAGCAAACCAACACGAACGATCGCAACCAAATGGCCCCATAAAACCTCGAAACAGACGTATTAAGTCCCGGCTTTGGTATAAGGTTTCGACCAGCAAAACCACAAAAAGCGGATTCCGAAATAATAACGTTTTCGTCAGCAAAAACTTTTTCAAGTGGGGGAAAAAGCCGGAGTCATTTTCCTAGCCTTTTACCTGGGAAAATGGGATTATTCCAACTTTACACCCGGCCATTATTATGGATAGCTTACGTCAACGTCAGGGACAATCAAAGTCGGCGTCGTTGCAAGTACTAATACCCCCCTCTTCCTCTTTTCCTTCCAGCGTCCTTTTTTGCTTTATACCTTCATTGCGTTATACCGTCATTAAATTCCGAGCGAGAGAAGATAGCTTCTAATGGCTTGGCCATTGAGAGGAATTAGTAGCACAGAGTCATCAGTAAGTGCGACTATAAAATCCCAGCACCAGGACCCTGCTCTAGTCGCTCACCCGGAAAAGCTTCTATTAAGATCCACTTTGGGATATGGCTTCAGGATCTTTCGATATCCCTATGGCTAAGGGTAAAAACGAACAAGGAAACATCACCCCCGGTACGACACATTCAACAAATTATGCAACTACACCCAGGTCTTATCCGTTCTTATTGGAAAACTCCCCCTTTGGCTCCGGTACAACGTCCATCACCGGCTCCGATTCCCCGAAGACGTATTTCAACCTTCCTTGAAGACATGAGGGGTGAAGATGAGCTGGCTAGCGAATAATAGGAAAGACGGGAAGTAGGTCCGCTGACCTGGAATGAGGAAGGTCAGGGGTCGACGACGCGGAACTGGACTCGTCACTGTATGCTGTGCACATGGGCACGGAAGACTCGGGAACACTATCCGTGCGAATTACCCAAGACATCGCTTACAATGAATAGCCTTTTCTTTCAGGCCTTTTACCCAGAGCTTTAGGTCCATACAAAGGAACTTGGAAGAGCAGCTAACAAATCTCCCACGATCAACAAAAACGTTACTTAATACCACTGTCATCCTTTCGCCAGTAGGCTGTTTAGGATGTCACCGCAAATGTTGGAATGCGGTAAAAAGGAAGACAAGAAAGAAACCTCCATAGTGTAAAACTTGGGGGAAAGCCTCAGCGGTGAAATTTGAGAGAGAATAGTAGGCTTGTTGGTGAACGCTTCCTGTCCGTGGCATCCTCGAGGATGGAATTCACCTGCGTTTCGTTAACACGACATGATGCCGACTGGAACGTTAAACCAACGTGGACATTCCATCCGGACTTCCTGCTCTACTGGCTCGTCGATGCCTTCCCTGTGTGTAAAACGATGCCTGGGAGATGGATAGTGATTTCAGTTCCCAAACTCCCAGCACACATTGGGTTGAGCCATCCAAGGCGCGGCAGAGGAAGAAAAAGAACAAAAAAAAAATTGGTTCGAGCAAGGCCGGTTTTGCAGAGACAGTTGGTAAGCTTTACGCCCTCCAACTGGTGAAGGGTCGTAACGAGACCAAATGAGTCGTCCTGCTGACATTGACATCAATCCGTGCCATGTTACTATATTCTCGTCTATTGATCTAACAACGACAGGCATCATTTGTGGTATATCAACAAATGGCGTCAATGGTACAAAGTTGATTGCCTCATACGAAATACTTAAAAAATTTGTACACGTTTCTGCAATGTGACTCATAGACTTTGAACGGCCCAAAGGCTGCGAGAAAAGCAGAAAGGAGAAGGGAAAGACAGAATTGTAAAGAGCAATAAGCCACCAGAAAACAACTTTGTTTGAAAAGAAATAGAGTAAAGGGCCAATACTGGTGATATCACGCATTCCTGCGTGCGCGAAACAGTAATCGAGTTTTTAGAATAACAAGATTCAGAGATTTGAATTTGAACTGGGCGCGGCGGAGTCACGAAGTACTGTTCCCCGTTGAGGCATAGGTTTCCGTTTGTTATTTGCTGTGAAAGTCAGGCGGAAACTCTTAGAAATGGTAGGTGGAACGATATGAGTCTTCTGAACTTTTTTTGCTCATTACTCGCCATTTCTGATTGAAATCAGCACTAAAACAACTGATTGCACACTACAGACCCTCTTTTGTCTAGTTGTTTACGTCATGGCTTTTGTGGCGGGAAAATGCCAAAACTGTACACTTCAATAACTCGCGAACGCCTTTTCCGAAAAATTGTGAAAGAAAATTCACAATTTTTAAACAAAATCTAGACTACAAGAAGCAATCTTAAAAACGTGATTTTGGTGGCAATTGCCCTTTAAGGTACAGTATAAGAATAAGCCCAAACAGAAAAGATGTTTTTGGAAACTGACCTTAAGAGTCCCCCAATTCTTTTTTTTTTTTCCTTTTCACGTTTTTCAGCAATGGCAAGCTAATAGGATGCGTTAAAAGACGATCCAGGCTGGTTCTAATAAGACTTGTCTTTTGTGTAGATGTTTTATGGGTCCATTTGCAGGCAGTTAAGAACACGCTAGCTACTGGGGTTCACAACTTTATGGTTCCCCTTCAGCCAAGTTTAATAGGAGTGCGGAATTCCCATAACCTTCTGGTCTGTCCATTAATTACTTTGGTCTCACCTCCAACATACCTGTCCTTTGGGTTCAGGTCTGTGGTTTGCTTTGAAACTCAGGCTAGCTCGGAACGAAAGCAAGTAATAATAACTAAGCGATCATATTAGCTTATTTTTTCAGACTACGTCGAGTTCATTTTGACGACCGGTCGAGAATGTGATGCAAGTGTTAAGTGTGACAAAAACATCTTATGGAAAACAAAATTATCCATCCGTTGTACTTGCACTTTCTTAATAGCATGCGTTTGCGTGTTTAAGCTTTTTGCCTTTGTGGATAATCAGTAGAACTCCACTCAAGTCAGTCCATAAGTACATGTCGACGACTTTTACAAGTGAATATTTACGAGCACCACTTACATCTCTGACGACCAGCACACCCAAAGTTTACGCAAACTTCAGTTAGTCATTTGCCTAGAATCTGGTAATACGTAGCTGCTAAATTTCGCCATTTTTACTGCCTTAATAGCACTTGCAGAAGAAAAAAGCACTTACTAGCACTTCTAACATTATTTCAAATTATACAGAGGTTTTAAGCATACATTGTGTTCGCGTTCGGGCTAAATATCTGCTTTCTTTACAGTTCTCGCGCCCAATGCCGTGAGTGGATGGTATTGGTAGTACGTGCAGTGGCTACTCCCGTTCACAGACGCTTGTGGTGCCATCGGCGGCAGTGGAGAAAGTATTAATATTTGGAACGAATTTTAATAATTTGTTAAAAAAAAAAACTTAATGCTTTCACATAAGAATAAGAAATAGAAACACGTATTAGCTTAAACTCTTTAAAACCTCAGCTTAATTTTGGTATGTAATGTAAGTAATTTTTTTAAGGTTCGCCCAAGGCGTTTTGGTCGCTGTTAGCCGAACGCGTTTCTTCCTGCGCATACGAAATGCGGTACGTTTAGCCAGCGAATCCAAGCTGAACACGGAAGGGAACTCTGTCAACATAACACGTGCATTTTATTTCTCGTTCTCGTTCTAGAAAGCAGTATTTCTGTGTCAAAATGAAAATCACGGCAAGTCTGGCCATCTTTCTTTGCTTTGCTGTGTGCGCCTTTGCCGAGGAGAAAGCGGGAAAGAACAAAAAACTCCAAATTGGTATTAAAAAACGAGTCGAAAACTGTACGCTCAAGTCCAGACGAGGCGATCTGCTGCATATGCATTACGCGGTAAGTTCTCTCTTTCAGAATTACTCTGTGGAGTAACGCATATCATGTTTTCTCCTATTTAGGGAACTTTGGAAGATGGAACCGAATTCGACAGCAGCTACCCCAGAGGACAGCCGTTAACCTTCACACTGGGTTCTGGACAAGTCATCAGAGGCTGGGATCAAGGTCTAATGGGAATGTGTGAAGGCGAGAAAAGGAAACTGGTCATTCCGTCCGACTTGGGTTACGGAGCTTCAGGAGCTCCACCTAAAATCCCTGCCGATGCCACACTCATATTTGAAGTGGAGCTTATAAAAATTGAAAGAAAAGCCGATTTGTAAATATCCTTAAATGAGCAAAAAAAATCTTTGAGTGTTTCAATACTGGTTTCATTCCACTTTTGTTCGTTTAAAAAAGAATAAAATTGTCCACACCCTGCTCTACCACCGTAAATTAATAACTGTAAAAAACATGGCAATAAAAGTTTAAACCAATCCAATAACAAGACGGAATGTGAGTAAAAAGTCACTCTGAAACGCAGATTGGCAGTTAGACAATCAATATAAGAATTTATAGTTTTGGCTTGCCACTTAAGCGAATCACTAAAGTATTGGCATTTCCTGCTTCGCCAACGAATCCCAGACTTTCATAAAAGGGGATCATTTTGTCATTGCAATCAAGCGAAATTTTGTAGCTGCCCATGATTCTAGACATTGAGATCAGGGCTTGTACAAGACTACGAAAATGGCAAAAAGAGGAGCCGTTACGACTAAGAACAATTAAGGGGCTAATACTTACGTTTTCCCAAGCTGCTTTCCACGATAAGCATCGCTAACAACGACATCTTCAACTCGGGCACGGATTGCACACTGCCGTACAAATTTCCTCTCTAACAACAAAGTAGCAGAGCCAATAACACGGTGGGTATTTTTGTCTTCCAAGACAGTGACGTAATACGTTTCTGGAGAAGATTTCATAACCTCAAACTGAGCTTCAAATTCTTCTCGAGAAATATCTCCAACGACCGTAAGCTGCGACAAGATTTGTAGAAACCCTGCAATAGTGAAGCAATCGCGGTTATTCATATTCTCCTTTCTATATTCTAAATATATTCTTACCTTTCTCGTAGTCGTTTATATGTAAGGGCCGTATATGGATATTCTCTTTCTTAGATAGCTCGAGAAAATTATCGGAATGGATAATCTTTGACAGAACTTTTGGACTGTACAAATAGCCATGTTCACCAGCTGTTCCGTTCACTAGAAGTCAACAGAAGATATATATAGGTCGTCAGTGGGACGAATGAAATGTGATTAAATATTTGACTTTGTCTTACCTAAAGTCGACGATGAGTTTCCATTGGTTTGAGCCATAGTGTGCTAACTTTGCTGTAGCTTTTCACAAGCTAAATCCACAGTAAATTATTTACAGAAATTACACAAGACAATGCAAAGAAATGCCGTCGTCAGCACCAACCTGAGGATATACGTATGCGCCACCTGTATTTGTGGCGCGAAACGGGAATGTGGCAATGCCAAAGGATTGACGTATATAGGGACAGCCTTCGCTGTTTGAAGGTTACATACAACCACGCTGACCGTCAAAGCTTCCTGATCTAACGAGTTCCTTATGAGGTAAGGAAAAGCTTGTAAAATATCAAATACTATCACCGCCCTTCCGCGTCTCTAAGAAGCCAAACTATTTAGTTTACTAAATGTCACCAGGAAAATATCATAGTTATTCGGAGTTATTTGATATGAGTGATTGAGAATATGATATGACTGAGAATATGATACGCCAAGTCCGTGTCGGATCATATCTGGGGTTACTTGGTTTGATGATTGCTGATAGTGCTGTTGCGTTTAGAGCCGAAATCATTCTGTTGTGTATCCGACTACACGTAGGTCGTTTCCTTTACTTATGGCTCAGCGATATTTTGAAGGGCTTTCGCACGCTGCGCTTTACGCGAAATTCCGTACGTCGCCTCCTCCAGCTGTCGTTAATACTGTTTTGCAGTACTTGACAGAGAAGGTATTAACAGCTCGTGGCCAGCTTTTCTAAACTCTCATTTCCTGACTTTTAGTATAAAGGATCTCTAGACCAGGCAGTGGATGTCGGATGTGGTTCTGGACAAAACACTACGCTTTTGGCTCCCCACTTTACCAAAGTAACCGGAACAGACATCTCCCCTGCGCAAATTACGCTAGCCCAGGAGACCAAACCTGTTACGAACGTTACTTACTTGTAAATCCGACTCCAAGCTTAATGTTTAATTAGCATGATTTAGAGACGCTTTATCTTTGTAGAGTTTCCCCGGCTGAAACGATACCGTTCCAAACTGGGACAGTGCAGTTAGTTACTGCTTGCCAAGCTTGTCACTGGTTCGATCTGCCCAAGTTCTTCACAGATGTGGATCGCGTATTAGTGCCTTCAGGCGTCGTTGCTGTTTATGGATATCTCTTTCCGATTTTGGTCAACGCCAACCCCGACAAAGCTTTGCGCTTTGAAGCGGCCATTGACAAAGTGATTATTAAAGATTTAAGTTAAAAGCAACTTTAAGTAAC
Organism: Lepidurus couesii; assembly: GCA_022832235.1. Classification (NCBI taxonomy): domain Eukaryota; kingdom Metazoa; phylum Arthropoda; class Branchiopoda; order Notostraca; family Triopsidae; genus Lepidurus; species Lepidurus couesii. The sequence goes on along the minus strand of JAGJRP010001877.1, from coordinate 10,691 downwards.
GAAACATTATGAAATTGTAGATCTATAATGGTCATACCGCTGGCTGTTGGGGACCGGGTCGTCTTGACATAGATAATAGTTACGCTGACATACACATCCCATATGAGGATAGGGTTCGCACAAGTGTTCGTTTTCCTACGAAGACGGTTAATTTACAAGACTTTACAAGCTATCTAAAAACATGGTCTGGCATTGAGACCTATAAAAACAAATATGGCGAAGAAAAGACTGCAGAGATTCTGCGAGAATTCCAAGAGACGTGAGTTAAAACTACCACATAAAGTACAATGAAAATCTTGACTGTTCTATCTAGTGTGCAAGCCATTTTCGAATCCCAAGCTCCTCCAGAAGAAATTGCCTTAGAAATTACCTACGACTGCTTCTTATTAATGGGTAGAAAGCCAGAGTGAAATGTGCCTTCTTAAATAGGCATAACACACCATCAGGCAGTTTGTCTGTGTAAGTGCCGTGGACTGTGTAATAGGTATACAAGGTTGATAATACATAGCAGCAATAGGGAGATGACATATTGTAGTAACAATAAGCGAGGTTGGAGGACTAGTCCTTTTAATCTAATTTTCTTTTCATGGCTGTATATCGCTCCAAGTACTAAAACAGAATCGTTTTAATGAGATATAAGGAATTCAGTTAGAAACTTACTGCAGCATAACCTTCCAAATGAATGAACTCTCTCATGTCGAATAGATTACCCTCCAATGCTAGCACGGATGCAGGTGAATCCGATAAGAGCTTGGTAGGTATGCTGCTTAATGCTAGGCAGTTCTCTTCCATTCTAAGTGCTTTTAAGCGAGGACACCGGGCAATGTCTTCACTGACGATGGATATTTGATTCTGGTTAACGTTGAGCTCGAGAACTTCCAATGCTTCAACTCCAGGCGGGATTTCGGTGATTCTGTTTTTGGACAGGTCTAGTACGTCAAGATGTTTTAGATTACAAAAGCACATCGGGAATGACGACAACTTGTTATCACTAAGCCAGGAAGAAAGAAAAATTATTTGGAAAAGGTTTTTCCCCGGAAAGTTACCTTAAACTTATCTGTTTCAAATGCTTCAATTGGCTAAGACTAGCTGGAACACTCGAAAGCAGATTCCCTGAGAGGGAAAGTGTTTCAAGCTTGATCAGTTTCCCAATACTATCAGGGAGTGTACCTCCAATAAAAACGAAATTAAATAATAGGAGAAGCAATGATTTTTTTAAAGGAAACTTGAAACTAACCAAGTTTATTGTTCTGCAGCGTCAAACACTTCAAACCGGCCAATCCGTTTATTGTATCAGGAATGCTTGTGAGTCTATTTCCAGCTAAATCAAGTGTTCTGAGGTTTGTCAATCTTAGCAATTCCGGAGGAAACTTGAATTGAGTAATAGCGGAACATCAACAATTAAGTTAATTACCAATTGGCAACTGTTAAATAGGAAATAGTAAAAAAAAATAATTCTTATACCTCAGTCAATCCTTTATTGGTCAGTTGAAAAGCACCAGTTTTCTGAGCATTTTCCAAATGCTGCTTTAAGCCGGAATTACCCATTTTATAACTATAATTAAATAAAAATACCCTAATACCCTCCGCCTAGCGTACGCAGCGCTAGATCCTAAGCCTCCTAAGGGATCCTCGCTACTGCGGGTTTGAGCTCGGTGCCGCCAGAACCCGCAAGAGGTGGATTTACCTCGACGAGAATCTTATCCTATGAGCTACGGAGGCTGTTGTGTTGATAGGATCCCCCACTGCGACATTTTCCCAGGATGGCGATAATAAAGGACAGTTGATCAATTCTTTGCGCGTTTCGTAAAGAGTGCTTGAAGCCTTAATTACTCTTCCACACACAAATAGTACATAGTAATTACTCGTTTTCTTTTCCCTCATAAACCGCATCAACGCATGGTCGTCAATGTCTGGGATGCTTGCNCTCGTTTTAGCTCTGCTTGCGATTACATGAAAAGGACCACCTGTACAGATAAGCCGCATTTTTTGGAAGGTCGTGGGAAGTGTAACAGTTTAAAAAAAGCGTTTTCTGTTGCAAACTGCAATTTTATTAAGTATACATTTTATTTCATCTAAATTTTACGAAAGAAAATGTTCCAGGTCTTTCTGAGCAATCTTTTAAAAGCAAACTGAAACTCTCGGCTTCGGTACATGTACACCAGAGGATTATAAATTCCGTGTAACAAATAAATTTCTCGTACGAAAAGGTAAACAAAGTGTACGTGCGAACAGTCGCTTTCGCCCCATTGCAAGCAAATGGCTAACAAAAATGAGGTCAAAACCATTGGTAAAGAAAAGAGCCACAACGGAACCAAACCAAGTGTAATCGTCACAGCCGCCTTGATTTCCAGCCTAGACACAGGGCTGTAAACTGGGACGCATACCCAGCTTGATGTTTCAGATTCATCGTCTGCTAAGTAACGATTCGTTAAATCTTGACGACGGAGCGTTTCCCCGCCAACAGCAACCAAAGTCGGCTTATGCATGTTCTCAGGAAAAAAAGGCGGCCGGTCATTGGAACTCGACCCGCGCTTTTTCTTTCTTTGGAGATTCGTCGCAGGAGCATATGACAGTTTTAAGGGACGTTGACCACGAAATCTTACATGGGGACTTCGAATAGCCTTCCGAGCAGCCACGAGCACCTTGATGTGGAGCACGATGCAGACAGAAATCATAAAGAAGTAAAAACAGCACGTCAGCTCCACGTGGAAACAGTAAAATTCGCATGTTGTGGGTACCAGTTTAGTCCAGTAGGGCGCTATGGCGAGAATAAAGGCTATGGTATTGGACACTAGAATGATGAGCATCACTCGATTATTGGTCATTTTGCGTTTATGCCAAATGGGATGTTGAATAGCCATTTCTCGATCCCAGGAAGCAATAGCCACGTTATTGAGCAATAAGCAATACGGGGTTGAATAGAGCATAACGACTAGGATGCACCAACTTTCGGAAGTACTGCCGCTCATTGATAAGGTAATTTCTGTGGTGAAAAAGGCGGCCATAATCAAGTCACTGCAACATACAGCGCACCAAAATAAATTTCGTGGATAACGAAGGGAAGGACTCGCACACACGACAACCAGCAGAATCAGGTTGGGAATATAAATTAATAAGAGGATGGAAACGCGGGGGATAAAGAGCCATGCATCGGGACTCGTATAATTAAAGGGGACTTTCAGCGTCCAAAAATTTCGGAGAAAATCAGACCACATTTCCAATCCTTCACTTGAAAACGAGACCAAGCTGTTGCCACTTGCCGCAACAGGTGCAGAACACAATCAAAGCCTCTCGGTTCATCCCAAGATTGTTTTCTTCCGCAGGAGTGGCTCTGGGAACCACTTATTCCGAGAAATGCGCACGTACACTTTGCAGTATGCAACATGGGTAATATAGGAGTTTATTATTATTTCATGCCATTCGAATACTGTATTAAATTAGTGATTTTCCCACACGCTCTTTCCATGATGGTATAAAAGAAAATACTGACACCCTATTAGACAGTAAACGATGTCGATGGCTGGTCTATTGGCCACTGAGATTGCGGGTCAGCAAACAAGTATGTTACATACACGGCGGCTTTCCACCCTGTGGGACTTAATTAGTGAAGAGCACCAAATACTACCAAGGCTTCCCTGCAAGATCCCACGACTTTATCACGGAGCATTCCGTTACCTATAAGGCGCACACGCCATAGGCCTAGAAGACGCTGCATCTTATTTGTCACGGAAACGAAGTTAATTACTTACACAAGCAATCATCGTCATCATCCGGCATTCTCTATCGTGCGTGCATAATAAAAACTCTACGAGCGAATTCGACAGACGGTTTAGAATAGCATTCCACCTTTGTGAATGTATCGATTCTACTTTCAGAATTCCGAGAATCAATCGTTCCAATGAAAGTTGAATGTTCGGAAAATCGCTGAACAAAACGTGTTGGACAGAAAGTTTCAGGGACCCTAGAAACGCGCGTTGTATTGCTTTAGGGCTTATCTAAAGCTGTTTCTCACCGTGGACTTTAAGCTATCAAATTCGAGTCACTTCTGTACCACTGGAGAAGAATTCTATTCTATTGCTATTCTTGGCTTTTTTCTTTATTATATTACACACGTACAAAAAGAAGTTAGATCGAACGTCTCATGTGTCTTCCATAATGCTGCAAAAACGTAACTGGAGCAAGATTCCAAAAGATTTTGTATGTTATAAACACGGACATAAAAACAGCTGTTCAGTAATAGGCTTCGGCCTAAACTGGTTTACAATAGAAAAAAACATCTTCCAATATATTGCGTGGGTTTCCCGAAAAAAAAAAAAAAAAAACAGCTGTATCAAAATGAGCCTACCCGACGTTTCCACAAATTCTTTGCAGCAAATCGGAATTCTTTACTTCGCCAAATATACACAATAGGGTTATACGTCGCGTAAAGGACGTACACTTCTCTCAAGAAAGGTAGCACATACTGTAGGTTTACACACCGCACATTGACCTGTAGGCAAATGGTAAAAAGAAACACGCCAAGAACATAGGGTAAAGTAAAAGCCCATAAAGGGGCCATACCGAGCGTTACTGTAAAAGCCGCTCTTAAATCTAACCGTGAAGCAGTACTCAGTCTCGCAAGTGGATTACAGCTTGGAATATCTGCACGAGACTCGTAGCACAGGCAAAACGAGGCGGCCGTTCCTTTGGCAACCTTATTCCTGGATACTGTGTTGTACCAGCGCAGAAATGCGGCTGTTGTTTTAAACCGTACGTGGACGGGACAATTTTTGTTCCGCGATCGCTGACAGAAATAGATGGAAGCATTGCGAAGGGCTCGATGAGCAACACAGAAAACCCGCACATGCAGGAACAGACAAATATGGACCAATGTGAGGTACATGAAACACATGAGCTCTGTATAAACCAGATTATGGCCACACTGAAGGGGTATGAGCTGACAAATGAATGGAGACAAAACCAGCAGTACCGTGAGCGAGTGTGATAATACGNCAATACGATTTGTACTATGGCTCGGCGACTTGTCATATAACGTTTATGCCATAATGGTTTCGTAATGGCCTGGTGCCTATCCCAAGACGCTAAGAGCACACTGGTTAGCAAGATTGTGAAGGGAAGGCCACAAAAAGCAGCATACATCTTACACCACGTTGGGTTAATGATTCGGAATTCAAGCAAGGATCCCACCATCTCAAACGTATACAAAAGCTCGATGATAACGCCACTAAAGCAGACGGAACCCCAATGCAAGTGACGAGGGCTCCATAGTGAACGCCGCAATGCAATGACCACAATGACAACTAGGTTACACGCGTATCCAAGCAATAAACTTATCAAGCGCAAGTATAAATTGCTGGTTTTGCCCGCAAACTGCACTGGGATGCTTTTTGTCAGAAAGAGATGCCAGTCAAAGGCAGCTGCCAAGGTAATAACTGATGATGAGGTTGATGAGCTTATGTTATTGAGATCAGACCAAGTCGCCGTGGACCCCATGACCGCCACTGCATAAGTCAATGTGGGTTTGTTACATCCGTAACTCTAGTTGGTAATATGAGGTCGCAATCGTTCTTACGTCGGAAGTAGACTTTGAAGACAACAATACGCAAACAAAACGCTCATGCGCGCCTATAAACTATTTACAACTAAGAGGAAGAAACATTCCAAAGTTTCAATCCGGATGTTTTATTGGATATATATAGAGATGAGATCCCAGTGTTCCTGGCAACACTTCCACTCCAACACGCGACCATCCCTGAAGGCTTTGAACAAATGGTGAAGTCTGAACAAGCTCCCTAGGGAGCATTAAAGCAAACATGAGAAGGACATGCATGAAACATGTTTCGCGAAAGTAAATTTCGTTTTAATTGGGCTAATGACAAGTTGGATTTACATGTATGGTCCATTCAATGCTATAACTCTGGAATTGCGGAGCTACTCTTTGAATGGGTAGCCGAAGCTGTTAAATTTTTGGCAGCAGATGTTAGATCGTCGATCGATCGGCGCGTGTGAAGTAAGAATTCGTCGGTGCTTTTGACGGCCGAAGTCGTGAGCTCCGAAACTTCTGCGTTTATTTTCCCAATGACCCACTCCATGGCCTGCCGCCCCTAGAAATGAACCAATTGTCTTGTAACGAGAGATACATGAGGCGAAAAGCATGATTTTCGAAGAAACGTTGAGTCCTAGAAAGTAGGGGGAAATACTTCCTCTTTCATTTCATCTCCACAGCAACCCGAAAACACTTAAGCTTAGCTTCAATGGCAGTTAACTACTAACCGAATTGCTTTTACAAATGGTCTAGGGTTCTCGGTAAGAGTAAGACGTGATGCTCTCACAAATTTCAAAAAAAGTTGTGAAACAACATCCCGTAGTTACATAACTCTTAAAAAGACTTCACTGTATGCCTAGCTTATGCTCTTCAGCGAACTTGTTAAATACATTACTTTAAATATAACCAGGAAATCTGTGTTTGAACATGCTTACAAAAACATCCCTATTTAAACGTCTTTCAGTACAAAAAGTTTGGCTAAGGCCCTTTAACAAGCTAGCGAAGTGAACAAAGTCACGAATTTTACAACTGTGAGACGAAAAATAGCTGCAGGGCAAGCCTACGTTCAAATATACGACCATACAAAACGGATAGTAGAGATTTTTAGTTTTGGACGCTGCTCAAGCACAACGCAATAAACTAGCTCCAAAGGTCACAAATGAAGCATAGAAAACTTACTTTGCCGGCGTTTTTTGATATATTGTTTGTAAGGAAACTCTCGAGGTAGCTTGATAAAGGTACTCCTTTGACTGTTACTACGGCTTCTTGTCTGAGTAAAGTTTTGGTGCTATCTTCTGGGTGAGCAACATAGCTTAGCCTCTCGTCTACAGACAACATACTGCAAAACGTCAACTAACAGAAAAATAACTATTATATGGAAATTTGAGATACATTTTCCTCTATCCTTACGTTTTGTGTAAAGAGGGTCATGATACGCTTTTGTGGATTCACAGTGGAGTGTTCTCTCGCATAGCAAATTTTCTGTTCCCCGACAACCTATAATTAATCTTTAGCTACATAATCTCTCAATTGATAAACGCAAATTACCCTCGAAGCCCAAGAAGGAAAAACCCACTTGGAACTAATCAGTCTATGCGATTCTAAGACCCCTTTATCCACTTTTCGATTGAGTACATCAATGGCGATGACATTTGGATTCATTGGGTTGGGATATTTTCTCCATGTCGCCTGAGACACGGTTTCCCATGGGTGGCTAGGGAAAGGCAGTATATTTTTAAAAATTACTTGAATCAAGGCATATTTGAACGACAATCCCTGTATCAAAACAAGATATTACGTCAAATACAAGCGACCTTGAACACAAAAATGCGTGTTAGGATTATGTGAAGCACAGATCGTTGCCGTAGCGACAAAACTTGATGTTTAAGAATAACACGAAAGCTTACTTGAAAACGTGCTCTGAGGCCCAGATTTTCATAGCTATTTCTCTGGTTAATTATGAAAATCCTACCTTAATCCCAACACAATTTTCGCCCACAGGTCCTTATCGCCGCGGAAAGGACTGGAGTATATCGATATCTTCTTCTTCTTTATGTTGTTATAGACGACAGGCGAATCGTATATCGATATCTAAAGCACTCAGAAAACAAGTCTTTTGCAATATAACGTTACACTTACGCCATCTAGCTAGACCCGCGAAACAAAAAACTTAAGGTTTTCGAAATTATTATTTTATTGAAATACCGTACGTAACACGAACTTACAATCACTTATGCAAATCATACATTTCTCGAATGTGCATTAATAAAGGCGTCAACTTCAAATGGTTTTGACCTGAGATCGGAAAAACCCGAAGTCCTCCCATGCGTTCCACAAACTCGACATAATTTGCCTACATTAAAAAAACGTACAATACTTAAATTAATTAGCAGGATATTCCAAGTACTTGAGCTTCTGGTAAATCCATTTTGTTTGCGACAATAGCTGATGGACGTTCGACTAGATCCTTACTAAACTGTCCGAGCTCAAATTTTAAACTATCGACCTGATCCCACGGGGAAACTTGAGCCATATCAATTACATAGAGCAAACAAAGACATCTTTCTATGTGTTTGAGAAACTGGATTCCCAACCCTTTGTTTTTATGCGCTCCAGGAATCAAACCAGGAATATCAGCTACTACAAAGCCAAACGAACGTCAAATCAAATACGTGAACAAGCTAATCCTATTATCTCGTACCGGCAACTTGCTCTTCGTCTTCATACTTGACCATCCCCAGGTATGGCTGCAATGTCGTAAATGGATACGAAGCTACCTTCGGGCGAGCCCTGGAAACGGCTCTCAATAAAGTCGATTTGCCCGCGTTAGGAAATCCAACCTAATAATAAAATGTCCACATCACTAAGTTTCCACAGTTAAGGAACGTTACAAAAAATTGCAAATTACCAAACCGACATGAGCCACAGTTTTTATTTCAACAACGTACGACACCTCTTCGCCATGAGCTCCATATTCCGCAATTTCAGGAGTTTGCTCTATATTGGTGGTGAAATACTGATTGCCTTTACCCCCCGCTCCCCCTCGCGCGGCGACGAAAATGGCCCCATCTTCGCATAAATCCGCCACAACCTCCCCTCGACCGTTTTTGAAAAGCGTCCCAACGGGCACCTACGATAAGCAACTCTTCTTAAAATCAAAACTTGAAAGATCGTATGTTTATACGTTAATGATGCTGTGATCCGCATTCTTTCCATGGCAGTCCCTGTTGCTGCCCTTTTCTCCGTCATCTCCTTCAATAACCCTGCTCACACGATCCAGTGAAGTCGTGTTGGTCGTTGCCTACAAAAGGCGATTAACGATTTCCAATACAGTATTTTCTGCATAAAACGTTTTACTCTGAAAAGCACATGGCCACCGTTCCCGCCCGATCCACCGTCTGGTCCACCATGGGGATTTGCGAAACGGCGCAAAAGTGACACACATCCATCTCCGCCTTTACCGGCTTTTACTTTAACTTGTTTCCAATCAACTATAGCTCTCGCCTGATCATAGTTTTAGTTCAAAGGTCTGAATTTAAATTAAAAATTACGGAATTGGTTTCCGATTTGGCTTTTCGAATGGGAAGCGGTCGAGGCCGGTTACTGGTTTCCGTACTCGACCATCGAAATGCGGCTGAGTAGATTCTCATTGTCCGCAAAACAGACCAAGAGTTGCTCGTCGGCTTGAATTGCATCTTGTTGTACTACGCACCTTCTGTCAAAACACAGAGAGAAAGAAAAAGACATTGATAAGTAGCGTGCCAGGAGTAAGTGACTGTATTATCGAGTAACAATATTGAATTTCACTTTAAGGGCTTCAGTGATATGAACTGAATGCAGCCAAAAAGCTTTCGGAGGCGATAGTGAGCAATAACGGGAAGAGTAAACGAATCGGTAACAATGGCTTTGTCGGAAACTAAGTGGACAAACAAACTCGTCAATTAGCGTGACGGACTGAACTACAGATGGGTATTTTTGATGTACAAAACTGACGAAATCTTCAGGCGTGAATGGAACTTCCTGCTTCCAGAGACTTAAGTCATGAGAATAGACTGGTGGATATAACGAGAGAAATGGAGGTAAGAAAGCGGTATCCAAGGTAAATATTTGCTTTTTAAATGTGTGTGTAAGAGCGCCTGTTGTGTGGAATTTCTTTTCCAAACTTCTAAATCCAGTACAATCGTAGCCTAGATACCGACACGGATCAAACTGTTGAATCGAATGTAAAATAAGATCCCCATATGTTGCCATAACGACAATTTGCCATGTATCGTTCCAGCTCCTTGCAACCAAGTCCTCGGGGGTTCCGCCTTGCCCTTGGCATAGAGTTACAAGTACGCTGGAATTCGCAGACATGATTCTTGACGCGCTTTCAAAAAAGAAACGCAAAAGTTCGCGGTTTTTCGATATTTTCATTTTGCCACCGATGTGGGGGAAATTGAAAATAATGACGTCAACCGCTAGGTCTTTTAAGCAGGGATAGGTGTGAAGCTGAGTTGCATCGATACCAAAATGAACTGCAACTCCTAGGAGATATTCATAGCAAATGAGTTTATTTTTTTTTAAATCGAAGCTAACAGGGGTCTGGTTGTACCTTTATCTACAAGAGCTGTAGCATTAACTTGAGCTTGAGCTGAAAGCTTTTCCTGCGTTTGCAAGCAAGTTGCCCATATCCGATTGGCTTGAATGCCATGCGGAGCATCAATCAAACTTAAAGTGAATGAAAAGTTTCCTTCTCCAACAAGTAAAACAGTTGATTCATTTCCAAATCGCATTCTTGTTAAGTAAATTTAAAGAGAGTGCATAAATATTTACCCAGAAAAACGTGGATAATAAAAAACAAGACGACAGATGTGACCGTCGAATAAGCTGGGCAAGTCGCAGCTGGGAGGTGTGAGTGTGAATGTAGACATCTCGTCAACAGATGGCTGAAGTTGAAATAATAGGGAGCATAGCTACTCTATGAGTAGGAGCGGGCTGATTTGAATGTGGGATATTAGTAATTCTTTTGGATAAAAATACACTATGAAACTTGGTTATAATATTTCCATAAGTCCATTTCCATAAGTCCATATTTCCCGTATTCCACGTGTCAAGCGATGAAAAATATCTCCACACTACAGACACGAAAGCCATTGTCGTG